>LUGF01017429.1:404633-417328 GCA_001625245.1 Calycopis cecrops | reverse complement strand
TAGTAAGATGGTATATGGATTTATTATATGTATTCCAATGAATCATACGTATTCAGGATTTCCATACATCATCCCCGTACATTTCGGTTTGAAATTTCGATCGAAAAGTTTTGACTGAAGTGTTTCCGATTGTACTTTGTTTTGAATTTCCGGCTGATAACGGCCGGTCTAATTCTCCTTTTGCCCTTCTTAGGTTCTACAAGTACCATTTGTAAACATTTATAAACATCCATATTTTGGTAAGAGGTAGTGCCACACTGCATGCTGACCGGCACGACCGGGGAAGTACCTCTCGCTTACACGAGACTGGCGTAAAGTGACAGCTGTGCTGTCGCGTTTCGTGCGGTGTGTAAGTAGCCGGGGGCCCATGGAGGTGGGAAGAGAAAGGAAGACAGCGCATCTGTATAGCCTCTATGCGGATGTTTGTGGGCGTCGGTAGTCATGAAAATGGCTCCGGCTGCTCGTTTGCCCTCCTATATCATAAAAAAAAAATATCCGTTGGTTTTGCCAGGAGGCAGGGAGAGATCAGTCGATGACAACGAAGTTCGAGCCATTTAAACGTTAGCTCTTGATGATCTTTCCTGTAAAGTGAGAGTATCCAAGATCTCTTTTATCAGAAGGCTACATAATATTGTAAGGGCGTAATCGTAAAAATAAAGCAAAGTCCTTGCATTAATGGCACTTCAAGGTCATAGTTCGCTAATGTAAATAAGACTAAATCAAATTTATACTTAGTTATACCTCGATATATTCATACTATATCTTAGTATATACAAGAAAAGTAAAGATCAAGATTAAATATGGCATGTGTGATACCAAGACTTAGGTAGTTTTGGTCTTGCTACTTAATATGACGCCTTGGTCTGATGAAAAACTATCCAAGATCTCTTTTATCAGAAGGCTACATAACATTGTAAGGGCGTAATCGTAAAAATAAAGCAAAGTCCTTGCATTAACGGCACTTCAAGGTCATAGTTCGCTAATGTAAATAAGATTAAATCAAATTTATACTTAGTTATACCTCGATATATTCATACTATATCTTAGTATATACAAGAAAAGTAAAGATCAAGATTAAATATGGCATGTGTGATATCAAAACTTAGGTAGTTATGGTGTTGCTACTTAATATGACGCCATGGTCTGATAAAAAAACGAGTCCAAAAACAAGCCTGTTTGTTATTTAATATGCAGCTACCGAATTCAGTCGGTCCCGGCTTGAAGACAACAAAAATACAGTAGTGATAGTGAGCATGAAATATTGGAAAAGGAAGCTTACTTCGATTGAGGAGCAAGGTAAGACAAGGACAACAAAACTGGTTCAGTCTTAGTATACTATATATAATGGAAATTGGAGGAGAAAGGAGGGCAGCGTATCTGTAGAGCCTCTATGCGGATGTCTATGGGCGTCGCCAGTCATGAAAATGGCCCCGACTGCTCGTTTACCCCCTACACCATAATAAAATAAAAAAATAAAATGAAATTAATCAACACTATCTCCGTCTTTCGCGTAGTGCTTGTTTTCTGTTAACTCTAGCTCGTAAGCAAATAGTAGTAAAATGGAGGTACAAATTGGATTCTGGCCGGTTGTTTGATTTACAATTAGGCCAAGCACACAACGGCAGATTTTTAAGAGAGCGTAAATACGGCGGATTTTGTGAAGTGGGTAACCAGTTTGAGCGGGCTGTTTTATTAATTATTTACAAGTGGGGAAAAATTGCTAATTAAATTAATTTTCTAATGATAATATAAATGAGCTATATATACGTTTTTTTTTATTAACAATAGAATTACCCGATCTCAACCTAGAGTTTTACCAGTAAGAGGTAATGACAAACTGCATGCATGCGTTTTTTTTTTTTTTTGTTTTGGGAAGGCAAACGAGCAGTCGGAGCCATTTTCATGACTACCGACGCCCACAAACATCCGCATAGAGGCTATACAGATGCGCTGCCCTCCTTTCTCCTCCCACCTACATGGGCCACCGGCTACTTACACACCGCACGAAACGCGACAGCACAGCTGTCACTTTAAGCCGGTCTCGTGTAGGCGAGAAGTACCTCCCAGGTTGTGCCGGCCCAATTCGACTGCATGCAAGTATACAGTGTGGCACTACCTCTTACAAAATGTAACCGAATTGGGCCGGCACGACCGGGGTGGTACCTCTCGCTTACACGAAACCGGCGTGAAGTGCCAGCTGTGCAGTCGCGTTACGTGCGGTGTGTAAGTAGCCGGTGGCCCATGGAGGGAGGAGGAAGAGGGGCAACACATTTGTATAACCTCTGTGCGGATGTCTATGGGCGTCGGTAGTCATGAAAATGGCTCCGAATGCTCGTTTGAGCCCTTATACTATAAAAAAGTTTGACTGAGGCAGCTAAAACATCTAAGGACTTTTTTTCCGTTTAATATTCATATTCGTATTAATTTTCACCAATTGTTTTAACATACATTATGTGTATTATTCAAGTATTCATTGCAGTTGATCAAATGGACTGACTGACTACGGAAGCTCCGTAGTACGATTTCATCATTATTTGGCACTCTCTGACAAAGAAGTTAAAATACCGATTGCGTATCTATAATACCTACATATAATAAAATCGTAAGAAAGTCAATACATTTAATATTTTTTTAAAAGAAAACTTGGGGCGTGATCTACAATAGATATCTGGTCAAATAGTTTGTAGAATTTTTGTCTGTTTGTCTGTAGGTATGTTCGGGATACACTAAAAAAGTACTTCATGGATTTACTTCAAATTTTTCATGAATATTACTAACAGGTCGGGTCAACATATAGGCTCCATGTTATGTCGGTATTTCCACGGGATCGAAACTTATGCGGGTGAAACCGCAGAACGCAGCTAGTCTATACATATAATAAAACAGTAAAATTTTATTGTCTGTACATTGAATATATTTACGAAAAACTAATTGAGGGCGATTTTGAAATAGTAACAGAACACTTTTCTATGATTTTTAATTTTTTTATTTGTCTGTTTGTCCGTTTGTTCGGGCTAATCTCCGAAACTACTGGACGGATTTTCATGAAACTTTACATTAATATAGCTTTCATATCAGAATAACATAATAAGTTAAAATTTTGAATATTTTTTGAAGTCCGAAATCCACGCGGGCGAAGCCGCGGGCGGAAGCTAGTAATGTAATAAAAAACTGAAGTAAAAGTCAATACTCGTGAGTAGTCGCTACAGTGAGCCCTTCGTGAGTAAGATTTCAGTTGCATTTTAAATGGGTCACGAGTCACTGCAGAAGCTGCCACAGATTATACTCGCTTTACTTTTTTACGTATTTTAGACCGTCGCGCGTCGGATCTTTAGTTTAATAGGGGTAAACGAGCAGTCGGAGTCTTTTTCAAGACTACCGACTCCCATAGACATCCGCATATAGGCTACACAGATGCGCTGCTCTCGTTTTTCCTCCCACCTCCATGGGCCACCGGCTATTTTCACAGTACACACCACACGAAACGCGACAGCACAGCTGTCACTTTACGCCGGTATACAATTCGGCTGCATGCAAGCAGGCAATGTTGTACTCAAATTATATAATAAGTACTTACGAAAATTGTTGTAATACTAACTTAGAAACTTAAAAATTACCGTTTCGGTAGTAATCGTTTCACAAGAAGTGTAGTAAGAAACAAAAAATTTTAAATTTTTATTTAATATAGGTACATGACATTGTTTGTCGATTATTATTTGTATTTTATTCAAATGGCGTATTTCGGATTTTCATTTATAAGACGATTTGAATTCATCAATATTTTTGCTATCCTCCATATTTACTTAGCCTTTTAGCACTCTGTAGACCAAACTCACGAACTAACACATACATAAATACATAACCGCAGAGCGAAACATAACACACCTCTATAAAGACATTACGAAGTCGATTAAATAGCCTTGTGCACTAATAATAGTATTATGATAAGTTCGTGATTTTATTATTAAACGTTTGATTTGAAATTTAAATACGATTGCTTTCTTTTAAGAACGTGTCTCAAGGCACATTTGCATCACTTCCGTGGCAAAAGTTGCCGCAGTGTGCAGCAAAATCTTACGCAATATATAAGTACCTGCCTACTAGTTCTGTTTCATGCATCTATTGTTTTATGTAATGCCTGTATTTAGTCAGTGCAGATCGAATCGATATGGCAAATCTATATAATATATAATAAAACTGTAGAAGATATAATTCTGTCCGTACCCTGTGCGGCTTTCACGCAAAACTACTAGACGGATTTTGATGAAACTTCATCTGTTATATAGGTATTAGTCCTCCGTAAAAAAAAGCTATAATTTATAAGTATACTAGCTGCGCCCCGCGGTTTCACCCGCGTAACTTTAGATCCCGTGTGAATGTTGGCCGATTCTCAGACCTACTCAATATGCTCACAAAGTTTCATGCGAATCGGTCAAGCCGTTTCAGAGAAGTACAGGAACGAACATTGTGATACGAGAATTTTATATATGAGATGTAATGATCCAGTCGGTATCTCGACTAATATAATAAAAAGTTGTGGGGACTAATAAGAATACACTATTGTGGAGCAAAATAACGAATTGACAATTCGGCCACATAACATTACACGTTACCATGACAACATATTTTCCAATAATGACAAGACGGCTGTTGGGTCAACTAGTTATAACTATGTCACTGAAGAATACCATTACGAACGATTAAAAACATAAGTTTGTCGTCTTTATAAATTATACTGTGTTGTATATTGTTGGCACAGAACCCGCGATATGTGAGTCCGGGTCACATTTGACCGGTTTTTTTAAATTTCATCATCATTCATAATCAATATCCTACCCTACGAAAGCTTCACAGAATCCTTCAGTCGTTTTGTGAAGTACAGGTGGCACCGAATCTGTAATTATTGATATAATAGGACCCAGACTACTCTACAGCCACACTCCACAGGGGTGTCGTCCGGCAAGTCACAATTAGGGGATATAATTCCAGGAAACCCGGCCTGTTTACAGTCCCGAAAATCCCGGGATTAAATTCCTTGAATCCCGCGATTTTTGGGATCAGTAAGTTAATTTATTTAAAAAATATATATGTTAATTTAGATGATCAAACATCGGATTTCTTTACGTACCCCAATAAAACATTAAAAAAATAACAGATTGTTTCGTTAAATGAACGATTAAATCCTAAGAAGGTTGTAGGAGACAAAGCCAAGGCATCCCATTACGAATATATGCAAATATGCGACCCAACAACTACAAACAAAAGTATTTTAAATATCAAAGAAATACTTCAGATTGAAATAGAAAACAGCATGAAAAATTTGTGCCCAGCACCTGAATCATTTACAGAAACTGAGCTATCTAAAATGCGCTTTTTCGTCGGCTGTATATAATATGCGCAGCGAGCTAAGAAGCAGACTCGATGATGTCACGTTGGATGCATTACTATTTCTTCGTACATACTTTAGAAATAAGTCGGAATAATTACTGTAATTATTATAAACAATATGACAGATTAATGACTGATTCTAGCTTTGTGTTACACTTATTTACTAGCCATGTTGATTTTTTTTTGTTTAAAAGAGAAAACTTTTGTTTAATTTTTTTTTAACTTCTTAAGTTTACATAATTAAAATAAAAGTTGAATGTTGATGGCATTTTTTGTATGCTACCATCGAATTCCGGAACTACTCCCGGGATCCGGGTATAGTCTGCTGAGTCCCGGAATCCCGGGATTGAAAAAATTGTCCCGGGATTATATCCTCTACACAATAACACTACCTGAGGTAATAGATCATCTAAACCTAACGATTGAACGTACTAACAAGTTCTAACTAACTTATGAAACAAATGACGAAAATAACTAATATATTTATGGTAGGACTAAATTTATACTTCCCGGCTCAATATATTGTATTGATAAATAACCGCTTATCTGATATATAAAATTCTCGTGTCACAGTTTTCGTTGCCATACTCCTCCGAAACGGCTTGACCAATTCTTATGAAATTTTGTGAGCATATTAAGTAGGTCTGAGAATCGGCCAACATCTATTTTTCATCCCGATATTCCCACGGGATCGAAAGTTACGCGGGTGACACCGCGGGGCGCAGCTAGTAATTTTAGATTTATAACTATAACGTTAGATTTATAGCTATTACGTTAGGCTTAATCAATGGTTCTCAACCAGTGGTCCGCTGAAGCTATAATTTGGCCCGCGAATGACTTTAAATTTAGCAGGCGGTAAGGCGTTGGTTGCCGTGCAGTGAATGAGAATTTTTAATATACCTATGTTGTGGTCCCTGCTATCGAGAATAATATAAAAGTGGTCCCTGGTTGGGAACCCCTGGGCATAATGATGCAGCTATTCCAAGTATCTGCAAAGTAGGCAAGGCCGCGTAAACGGCAGATAACAGAGACAGATAGGCAAATCGGCAGAAGAGCACGTCTCATCTTATATTACATTTAGAGCCGTTTTAACAGGCTCCTATTTAAGTTCCGCTTAGCCTATTAGAAACTTAGTGACAAATTAACTACAAATTTGGGTTTGTATATAGGTACATATAACCCAAAATTTCCTGTTACAAATAATTATAAATATTATATTTAAATATTAAGCATTTATATATTAAATCAAATAAATAAATAAAAGTAGCACTACAATTAGTCATATTCGCACGCAAAACAGAACTGTGGGACTTCAGTTACAAGCCTAGACTCCAAAAGATCTTAAAGAGCCATGATCATCTCGGACCGACCACTGCCCACTATAATGGTCAATCCTTGTAGTGGTTGGCTCATAGGTCCAACGTGAGCCTGACATCTTCGGCGAAGGCAATTCAACCGAAGGAGCTGCTTTTTGTACCATTCTTAGGAAAAGCGAGCAAAAATACCAAGGGATGGATGCTTAAGCGCACTAAAACAGCCGCGAGGATAGACTCCGTTTTACTGCACTGTATCGAAGTTGGTGGGGTAGTTCCCAGTGTGGTACCAAAAAACTAACTAACTACATCTGATGGATGGTCGACCAATACGTGCGCTTGTTCAAGATGTCCACATAATCAAGAAACACAAACAAGTGCAGTAATAGGGAGTGCAAATTTCGATGAAAAATCTAAACAGTTCTACCAATATCGATGGTTATTTTAATTAACAAAGGTAAAACGCTGGATCAAATATACCGTAACTACACTTTAACTTAAAAAAAACAACCTTAAATTATTTTTTTTGAAGTCCTTCCGAAATAAAGGGGGTTTTTTTAATCGGGCTTGGCCCACCACTCGTTTCCACCTCTGCTACTCCTGTGTTGCCGGGATCAATAGTCGCAACCACATTGACCCTTTGATATTATCTCAGAGAGCCCGAATGAAAAGCTAGAACCCGTAACGAGTTTAATCGGATGAAAATAGGAGCACATAGGGAATGTAACTTTGTGTAAAAAAATAATTTTAAAACACAGCTAGTAATTAATGAATTTATATTCCCTCTCACTCATTAGACCACCGCTCTAATTATTACTTTAGGGACATCCCTAATGTTCAATGTATCATTTAACAACAATTAATACGTGAATAATTGAACGTACACGGTACATGAAAGTAAAATGCTTTCGTTCTGTTTTAAACACGCTACAATCGTTACAGTCCACTAGCGACGACGGTGGTATACAACGGTCAATTATGGGATATAAACGACTGATCCACGTTTATAAGTGTGTTAGAGTCAATTCACACCAAAAGCGCGGCGGAGGGCAGCGAAGCGGAGCGCAGTTTATGTGTTATATGAATTTCAACTTTATTTTCATTATTATCGAATTCTCGCGACTTCCGCGCGGATTCCAGCGACTTCTCGAGCATTCGCGGGAATCCGCGCGCCTTCCCTACCGGGTGGGTCGCTTCGTTTCGCTGCGCTTCGCCGCGCTTTTGGTGTGAATTGACCCTTAGACTCTAGGGCAACGATTTGGGTCCTTGGGCTTGCCCATAATAGCTCAGTTATTTCAGATATAGGTAAGCCACGGCAATGGCATGAAATGGCAAAGACTCCCGAATGTTTGCCAACAATGCAGAAAAAAATATTACTAGGAATTTCATAATACGCAGCTACGTGTACGAAAGCGGACACAGTGACAGATAAATTTAAAACTAAATATTACGTTATCACAATTCACTATTTATTCTGATAACATAATCATCATTAAAATATTATTTCAACGACGGTAGTGTAAAGTGGCAGGTGACTACGATTGTACCGAAAATCGATGTTGTAAATGGCCAATGGAGGAGGGAGGAGAAAGGAGAGCGACGCATAAGTACAACGTCTATGCGGATGTCTATGGGCGTTGGTTGTCACTTCATACTTTAAAAAATATGTATAATTGAAAATTTGTATGTCACACAGTCGAACATTACAACAAGGATTTCTACAGTAAAAAAAAGACGCGCTTGGTAGATGAATTCGCAGATTTATTACCCCTAGCTTTTAATTAATTTTACCGAAAACAGGATGGGAAGATTTGGCGTGAAAAATGACTCAGCAGTGATTGGCAAACTATTACACGCTTGCTGTGCGCTGAAGATTTTTTCCAGAATGGCTAGTATGCTCTGAAAAGATAATGGTTCTTGGTAAGGCTTAATGGCCATGACTCATGACTGAGAGCGGGGCTGTCACCCCCGATTATGACAATCACGAGTCACGACCGGGCGGTGTTCGTATTGCCATAGTACCTCAATGATAATTTAAAGCCAACCAGACCATGTCTGACTGGGCAACCCTATCACCAAGTGTCATCACACATTAGAGCTATAATTTTCGCTTATTACGTAATCTAATAATCAGTAATATCACCCTTATGAACCCATAAACTGGAATAAATGACGAGACTCATAAATATTTATTAATTCATTAATATCTCTTGAGCACTTCTAGGTTAGGAGCGCGTAGTCGGAATGAGTAATCAAAAGTTACAAGGCATTCTAATGTATCTTTCAGCAGTCTCACTAATTACGCTAGCCTTAATTATCTACGTTAACTGAGTTAACACTAGTTTGAACTTGGAAACAACCATATAGAACCTGTTTGTAGAATCATCTGTAGTAGCGTATTAACCACTAACAAAAGTAGCAATTGCTACGGGGTCTGCGGTTAAAGGGCCCCCTTTAAAGCAGTCTCCTTGGCCTAAAGGGCCTATAGCAACCTGTGATCGTATTGTTGAAAATTATAGCAAATCAAAGGCCCTAATTGCTATAATTTTCCTCTTCTACAGGTCCTAAAGGTCCCGCGCTATCGTTAATTGTTATGTTTGTAGATGAAAAGAAAATAAAGCACGAAACGTACCTATATTTCGTGCTTGATTTTCTTTGAGTCTAAAATCTCCTGATTATAAAGCAGATAAAATTCAAGTACCTAATTAAATTTGGGTAATATGATATACATAAAGGTACGTATATATTTCATCATAAAATATAATATTGTACATGCATTTTTTTACTGCTAGCTGTAGAATAACCTACCTATGCTTTTAAATCAGAATCCTACTTTAGGTTCTAATAAATATCTTTATGAACATATTACTAGCCGATCCTTAGCCACTTCGTAGTAATATAGCCTAGCCTACCGTAGTTTCTGATTATGTAGCTTTCTACCAGTAAAATAATGGTTTAAATCCGTTTGGAAGTTTTGCAGTCTTTTCGACACAAAGAAACAAGATGTGGTTCTTTAGTTTTAAATCTCCAGCCACCAAAAGGCAAAATAATATTAAATATTACCCGTTAAGTAGTGAAATACTTAACGCGGTAGTGAAGCGAGTGGACGTATCCACCGCCGGTTTCCTATTCGCCGTAGGTTATGGAACTTTATTTCCGTGACAAACAGCAATGTATGACTTTGGCTCACCGCCAACAGTATATTGCAAACATTTATTGGGTACTTTTATATGTTTCACTTTAAGTCAGGCCATCGTTTTAGACATAAACCTTTGAACTCACGGCAAATTTTTTGGGTTCCGTTTCTCAAAGAGAAACAACGGAACCCTTATAGGATCACTTTGTTGTCAGTCTGTATGTCTAACAGGGATTAAGCTGAAATTTACGTCAATTAATACTGAGGTCTATAACTTCTTGATGCCTTGAAAAAATCATACTTCTTATCACAATAAAAAAATATAGCCATTTATGCACACATTTTGTATGAAAATGCATTTTTTCGAAAACCGAAAAAAAGGGGTACCTACATCCCGTTGACCTACAATTGTGAAATTTGGCCTTAACCTTAAACCTTACAGCATAGGCATAAATCTAAAAATTGGTAGATAAAATTTATATCACTGGAAAAATCATTACCAACTTATACATGTAGTTCGTTTCATATTAAATGTATGCTGCATGCATACATATTAATGTAATATAAGTTTGTCAACTTGTCGCCGGGAAATGTAATTTTCTCAACATCTATTACTTTTCATGCAAATACCTCCATTTCGTACGGAACCCACGATGTGCTAGTCCGACTCGCACTTGACCGGTTTTTTTATTCAGTCATCGCCATCACCACCATCAGCCGGAGAACGTCCACTGCGGGAGGCCTACAGAGCGCCATTGGTCACGAGCCACTTACATCCAGCGGCACCATGCCACCTTAACCAAGTCGTCAGTGTCACTGTGACCCGCGAATTGCCTCTCGTGACAATGCCATCAGCTCACACGACTGTCATAAATTTCACTATTCCTAACTTAGAACTTGAGGTGGGATTGGCCCATTGTGAAGAGTGTCTTTGAGAGTTAAAGTTTACAATGGAGTATTTTTTTTTTTTTTCAATGGAGTATGTTTCATCACGGCCAGCCTACATCAGAATACTGTAGGGCATTATTAGCCTCTTACACACGGGCAGCATATTGACAACGGCAGAGATAACTGAGGTAACTGCAGACGGCGACAAGCGTCGGCAGCAAGCGTCGCCGCGTCGACGACAGCCGTCGACACTTGTCGCCGTCTGCAGTTACTTCTGCCGTCGACGACATGCCGATCGTGTGTAAGAGCCCTAAACGTCAAGGTGACCAACCTCCAGGCCCTCGCATCCGCACAGGACGTCTACTACTGTACGGAGGTCGTTATCCAGTCTGATGAGAGGTAGACAAATACTTTGACTTCCCAAATGCGTAGTGAGGCAATAGCAATAAAAGTTTAACTTTTATCATACTCAGTCATATGATAGAGACAGAGAACTAAAATATCAGAAATCAAGAGAAGAATAAGTCCGCTAAAGTGTCTACGAGCTGGTCTTTGTGTACAAATGGTAAAGTAAGGTATAAATATTTAAACTAAATAAAAAAACTGTAGCTGAGTTATAAGTTTTACGCAATATGTATTCTCCAACTACATATTAGTATATATATTTCTTGTATGTATGTCACTGAACTCCTAAATGACTGGACCAATTTTGACGAAGTTGTTTGTGTGTTGAAAGGGATTTTAGAATGATTTAGATTCACAACTCTGTCGGGCAGCTACTATTGAGATGACCAACCCAATGGTTTGTCAATTTTGCGGTTTGTTAGCTACTATGAAAGGCCTGCAATTATATATGCTATACCGTCTGTGTTTTGACTTTTGCATATGGGTGCGTGTTAGTGATCAGTTACTGTTACATGACCTGCTTGCTCCTTTACCAGCTATGTTATCATAAAAAACTCTTGATTTACTTCATTGAACCTCAGTGAGAATAGAAATAATACTATTGTATATATTTTATTGCAGGGTAATATAATTGATAGATTCCTTTCATTGTTCTATTATAAAGGTAGTTTCATGGTAACTTATAATATGTTAGAACAATGATATCTAACAAGCAAGTAAGTTTAATCCCGATGGCAAACATACACTCTGATCACTGCACAATTAGGTGATAACCATGTAAGTATGGACAGGTTAAAACTGAGTTCAAGAAATGAGAATTGAATGTACGAGTTTGCGGGAAATCATTTTAAATGCAGGGCAAGGATTAAACAAGCATGATCTAATTAATTTTGTTTAGAATACAAAAAAACGAACTATTACACACACACTACACCCTGCACAGGGTAAGTGCGGGAAGTATTGATAAGGGTCTGAGAAGCGGGGTGACAAGACTTAGGTGGGGCCCACTTTTATGCTGACTATTTATTTATTATTTCGGCCAATTAGACTGTAATCCGCAACTTTCATGTGTCCCGTACTTTACCATAGTATTATAGCATACTTCCATAACACTGTGTAGGCCTGATTTGGGTGCTCAATAGCAATAGTTTATAAGCTATTTTATATTTCAATGCTCAAATCCACCTTGAAGTTAGACATATCCTGGTGTCAAGGTGCAGTTTTAACATTGAATTGAGGTCAATGTATATTCTGACACAATGGAGGTTGGTTTATTTTAAAAATACTTTATATTATTTCTTATATTTTTCTAGTTCATATACTTCAAGTAAGTACTGATAAATCAATGTATGCTGTTGTTTTCATTGTATGCGCAAACTATTCACAACTGAAAAAAAAACTGAAAAAATTTATAATGAAACTAAAAGTTTGACTAAAGGATTTTATAATAAACTTACATGTCAACATGATTTTAATAATATCATATGTTATAATTCATCATAGATTTCTATATGTGCAGTTATTAATAAATGTTTATTTTGTAAGAGGTAGTGCCACACTGCATG
>LUGF01017429.1:371149-397571 GCA_001625245.1 Calycopis cecrops | reverse complement strand
TTGATTCTGGTACCCTAACTTCATTTATATTAATGATAATAATCAATACATACAAATTCGACAGTTGTTTAAATACAGGTGCCCCGCTAGTGTTGGTTTAAAGTTTTTTGATTTCAATGTAGATACCTAACTGAAGTACGGGGCGATTCAAGACCGTCACGACAACTAGTGGCTGAAATGTGAACTTTTGACTGGCATTCTTTCGTCTGACGTTTACTTGTAAAATCTAGGAGCTCCACGGTTTACATAGCTCACGTAAATTTTGAACTCCCATTTCACCCTCAGGGCGTAAAAAATATAAATATTACATCAACATACAATATACATATAATAAAATATGTAGATCTATATATTATCCACGTGGCATTTGATAGGCCAGCCAAAGGAGACGTGATATCGTCTCTCAAATCCGTAATCCCTTATCTATTGGTAATCTGTGCTGACAGTTGTCATGGCTCCGAGACGGAGGTACTTGAATCGGCGAGATCCGCACTGTCTTTTGAGATATTACCGCAGGTGTAAAGAAATTACGAGAAGCGATAAAGAGCCTGTATCTACTATGTGACAACTTATAAGCTGAAATCTTACATACTAGTCGCGCATCGCGGTTTCATTCGCTTAACTATACCACAATGGAGCCAAATTAAAAAAGTAGGCCTGCGTTTGCAGGAACTATTTAAGTATTTTTTTTAAGTAGTTATAAGGGAGAAAACGAGCAATCGGGGTAATTTTCATGACGACGGACGTCAAAGATAGCCCCGCACAGAGGCGTTTCTTTCCTTCCTCCTCCTCAACGCGACAGCACAGCTGTCACTTTACGTCGGTATCTTGTGAGCGAGAGGTACCTTCCCGGTCGTGCCGGCCGCACTCAACTGCATTATGCAACTATAACATGGACGCGGTAAGTTGGGACCTAGCGAAAATTCCATTCCCCTCTCTCTACCCCGCACCACCCTCGATGACGCCATATTAGGGCGACATCGGGGAAGTGCGATGCTAGAGAGCATTCTTCGCATTCTTGCCAGATCCCAACTTACCGCGTCCATGTAGTCCACCTTACCCTTTTTTTTTTGTTAACGCAGGGTAATGCCTTTACGCACGCTACCAGGGGCCTGGGTGGCTCCTGATAGTGCCTTCAGCCGCTTTTGAATGGAGAGGTCCCGGATCTGCAGGCTACAGGACCCCCCTCAGCGACAGGCTGGTCTTGGCGAAAGACCAGACTTCTCCTCCTTAAAGGACTGCCCGGCCACTATTGGACCAGTCCCTACGGCGTCATGTCTGAGTGGACCGGGTTCCCATCCCGGCCCGACACGAATGCGGAGGAACTACTGGAGGCGCATCAGATAGCGCCTTCTTCGCTCCCTCGGCCGCCGTCTGTAGTTACACCTTACCTACTGCAGTCTATGCTTTTCGTGCAGTGTGCAAGTAGCCGGTGGCCACTGACGGGGCAATGACGAAGGAGGGCAGCGCAACAATATCACCTCTATACAGTTAAAACCAATTGAAATTATAAATCCCACCCCATTTGGGGGTAAAGCAACAATGGCCCCTTCATGTGACCAAGGTCGTGATAATGTCGAAAAATGGTTTAATTTCGGACCCTCCGTAAACTGCCTCGTGATCTAGTGGTAAGCGTGTTCAATCACAGAGTTGAGATCCCGGGTTTGTAATCCTAGACGGACCAGACCGGTGTGATATTTCCATTTCTATTAATTGTCTAGGAGGGCGTTAACGTCGGTCCTGCGATCCATGGGAAATAGGAATACTGAATAGGAGAATAGGTACTTCTATACATAGGTATGCTACGTGCAAATGCCAAATTACTTTGTACACGTTTCGGTAGCCCATGGAGGTGGGAGGAAGAGGAGGGCAAAGTTTATCTCTATGCGGATGTCTAAGGGCGTCGGTGCACACGATAGTGGCACCGACTGCTCGTTTGTCCCCCTATACCATAAAAGAAATACTCTAGCCGTGGCACTCTAGAGATGGCCTTTTTTTTAAAGTGAGGAAAGCATTAACGCCGCATCGGTACACCCTAGGTGGCCTACTGACCAGTGTGGGGATTCTGAACTCCCTAGTGGGAGAGCTCTGCCCCACTAAAACCTCACGGAAGCCTTCAGCCGCCTCGGAAGGATGAGATGACGCCGGATCTGTTCACAACAGCCAACAGGGTCACCTCGGCGACAGGCTGGGTCCATATTATGGGACCCAGACTAGCTTACAGCCTCAAGGGAGTCGTCCGGCTCGATAATCTGACAACCCCCGCCAACGTTAGAACCGTGCAATGGCACGGGCGCGAAACCCGTCCCTGGTCCCAATTAGGAATCTAGAGATGGCCTTAGCCCAAATCCGCCCCGGACGTCATTAGGTATTAATAAATATCATCATCACATTAATCACTTTGCCACTTTGATTTTTATCAATGATAATGGTAATAATCCATTACAGGATCGAAGTAACGAAAATTGATAAATATTTTAAAAACAATTTTGTAAGAGGTATAGAATGATATTGTTGAATTGCGGGGCTCCCCCAGTCGTGACTGGGTTTCTGATGTAACGTCAGCCCGTCGTGAAGCAACAGCTATGCCGATGCATTACACTGTTGTGAAAGTCCCAGGGAAGTATTCAACCGTATCCTTACCAATGATATGAAAAGCCTGGACAAAGAGACTCGCCACCAGCTACGGCGGAATCTCAGAATATACCTAGAAAAAAAATACGATTTGAGGCTGTGTTTAGGCAGCATTTAGTGCCGGACGGATCGTACGGACCTTCGTTGTCCAGAGCTATGGTATAGACCAGGGGTTCCCAACCTTTTCTTGGCTAGGGACCACTCTTATATTATTCTCGATGGAATGGACCACGATGTACCTATATTAAAAATTATCATTCACTTTACGGCAACCTATAGCTTATCATTCGAGGACTATATTTTGGCTTCTGCGGACCACTGGTTGGGAACCATTGGTATAGACTATAGACATCAATGGTTACGTTCAGTAGAGCGCCAGGAGCTTTCATCGGGTCAGCCCGGTCGAAGACCAACCTCCGTATGTGGCCAGTAGACCAGGCGTCTAATAGCCCCGCAGTGCTGCGCGGACGCACGTTTCTTTACCAGCCCCATACAGCTTCGTCAGTCTGCTATGAGTGGGACGAGACTAGGGACGCACACCGTCGGTCCGGATGTGTTTGAGTACTGCCTCAAGCAACGAACGTCTGTGGACATATGATAGTACGTGGAGCATGCCCTAGGAAACTCCGGATTGCGGATGTGGTCCGTATATGGTTCTTAAAGCACTAAACACTGATGATAATAAATAATAACCATGGCCCACGGAGGTGGGAGGGCAGCATCTGTATAGCCTCTATGCGAATGTCTATGGTGGTCATGAAAATGGCTCCGACTGCTCGTTTGTCCATAGCATAAAATAATGCAGCCTTAAAGACCACCACTATCTACACCATTGGAAATTCCAACACAAGAACACCGTCAGCCTTCCTAGGCACGGGGGTGTAACAATGGCATTTCTCTGAATTCATCACCATCATCATCATCATCGTCATCATCATCATCATCATCATCATCATCGTCATCCGGAGGACATAGGCCTCCCCGATGAAGCACTTAAGGCCACGGTCACGAACCACTTACATCCAACGAGGAGCCGCACCTTAGCCAACTCGCCCGTCCACCGGGTTGAAAGACGTCCAACACTCTGAATTATGTCATTGGAATTCAAAAAACCAATGAAGGCCTTTTTGGTTACACCCGTGACTCGAACTCCCAGTACCTCACGACTTGTGCTCGAACACGGCCCACTGGACCAGAAGGCAATCAGAAGAATACACTACCTATTTGTATACCTACCTCCTACAGCTAGGCAATCAACTCATTTTCATGATCAGATCTACAAAACAGCCATAAAGTAAATTAACATGCAATAAAATAGCACAGTACAAAGAAACTGAACAATAAGCCGTTTAATACGATAAGATAAGAGAGCACGTCATTACGTAACGTAACGACCGCTAAACGACGTCGTTATTTACGCCGCTATCGCTCGTTATAAATGATAACACTTAAAGCCTACATGATTGCGATAACTGTTATCAATGTTATTGAAATATTCGATAACAGTATGGCAAATTTCATGAAGAATCTGTCGAGTGACACTTTCAAATATAGAATACTTAAAACCTTGGCCAGGCCGTTGTAGAACGTTCTATTTCTGAAAGTTTTATTGGTACATATTCCATTTTTGAAAGGCTTTTTTCTGTTCTGTCAACTTTATGAAATATTTTCTAAGCTAATACTATATAAACTATTTACCTACTACAAGATGTTAGAATATATTTCACCTTGTATGTAGATCGCTTGTTAACTTATTTTTATAGTTTATTTTTAGGCAGATATTGTCTTAAGTGAGACTCACGGCAACTTCCGTGTGTTGACTGCTAGCCACTAAAATCTCGAGTGGCAACAGGCGCCTCGTTTGCAGGGATGCCCAGGACTTGTAAAGCAACAGGCACCTCCACGGCTAGTCAGTCAACTAGAATTTCCCATACTCGCTCCTAATCCACTGCTCTATACTCCCCTCTGTACCCTTTATCCAAGGGTCCCCCGATACAGTTGGCTTGGCCCAAGTAAACCCGGCCCATGTTGGGCTCCTGAGCCCCACCAACACGACAAGGCTTTTAGCCGTGTAAGGGTACTTCAAATTTGAATTAGCTGGTGTTTATTAAAACAAGGTTTAGCAGAGGATGATGAACCTCCTGTAACTAGCTGGTCACTGTGTAATGTCTAGTGACACTTTCGTCAATTTGACAGCCGGTCTTTGGCTTTTTTTTTATAATATAGGGACTAACGAACAGTTGGGTCACCGAGATGAAGGTGATTTCCAACGACCACAAACAGCTGCAACACCAGGGTTTTTGTAGTCGCGTCGCCGGTCTTTAAGATGAGAGTAGTTTTTTTTCTTAAATATGCCGAAGTCATATCGGTCCGGAAATACCGAGGGCGTCAGCTGGTTCCACAAAGAAGTAGTGCGCCGCGAGGCCACCTCGCCCTTTGTTTGCTAGCAATCAAATAGATATAAATATATGATTGATGTTTAAAAATCCTAATGTTAATTGGTATTTATCTATAATCCAAAATCGATGAGGATGCGGCGTCGCTAAAAACAAAATGATTCAGGCTTCGCTCAATGTTTAAGTAAGTCTAAATTCCGTACACACAGAGCTCACGGTCGAGAAACATCTAGATAAAAATTATCAGCAAGAAATACAAGATAATTATAGGCTTAATGTTACCGCTAATTATAATAATTGAGCCTTCAATAATCTAGTGATTGAGCACGGCTTTGTCCGCCAAAGTACACTGATAAAACGCACGTGCAACGGCCATGCTACGTACAAAATGCCAACAACATTTTCATTATGTATTAACATTTTCCACGCAGTTCCATGTACAGAAACCGATTTAGATTATCAACAATAGGGTAGATAAACAAGATTGTAGCAGGTGCATTAATTAATTATTCTTATTATGTCTATTGTTATAACTTGATTTATAGTTAGAAATATAGATATTATGGATAGAGGGGGAGGCAAATAATATTTTTTATTTTATTAGGGTAACGAGGAGTAGGAGCCATTTTCATGATTACGCCCATAGACATCTGCATATAGATTATACAGATGCGTCGCCCTCCTTCTTCCTCCCCCCTCCATGGGCTACCGGTAACTTATATACCACAAAAAACGCATCAGGCAACAGCATAGCTGTCAGTCTTCGCGTAAGCGAGAGGTACCTCCCCGGTCATGCCGGCACAATTAGGCTGCATGCAAGCATGCAGCGTGGCACTACCTCTCACATAAATGATTACAATTATGTCTATTGTTTTTAAACTAGTTTTTATTGCCATCAGCGTCACCATTTAATTTTATTTATAAAATGACACCACGAGTAGACGCAACATTGAAAACAATGACAAGAAGTTGTGATGTGTGCACTTTGCAGGTGACACCATCGTCCGCGTCATCACTTCGATCATATACAACATAATATACATGATATAACGACGATGAGTGGTCTAGAGGTTACTAACATTTCTTCGGCGAAATATAATATTTTCTAAAATATGAATTAAAAAAATATAGTATACTGCAATCAAATACTTACAGCACTCTGAGTTTAGAATTGGGAAGGCGGCCGCCGCGCCGGCCAGGTTCAACTAAAAAAAAAGCTCATTGAGGCATTGAGCACCAATAAAACAACTAAAAAAAAAGCTCATTGAGGCATTGAGCACCAATAAAACACGATTATTCGTTATTTGCAATATAAACATATCAGTCTTGAAAATATAGTATTTTTTCGTGCTATTTACTGAAATATAGTACAATACTATATAATATAGTACGGTTGACAACCCTAGTTCGAGTTCCTGGCCAACCTGGAGGAGTGCTACACCCCGTGTCTCTCAGCTTTAGAAATAGAAGGTGCACTTGTGTCTGCGAATACATTTCTGCGTATAATATATTCCTATGGAGAACAGGTGGCCGCCATAGCCGAATTTCGACCAGGATATTCTTACTATTATATCACAGTAGTATACGGACGCCCCCCCAGTCATGATAGCTCATAGAGCTCCTCTAGCTCAAGACCCGTGTCGGCCACTTTTGTCCTCCTGTCCAAGATAATAATAGTATAACCTATTAATCGCAATATTCCGGTTTGCCTCCTCCCAGACTAGCTGGGAAAGAAGGGGGGGTCTGCACCCCCATCGAACACAAATACAGAGGCTCGAGCTACCTTAGGGCACTCGCCTCTCATACAGATGAAGCTGCACTGGCCTTCAGCCCTCAGCGTAGATCTATCTAAAAAAAAAAAGTATACGGAAGGAGATGAAGAATACTGAGATTTATCCTTGTAGCATCCACTTAAATAATGAGAATAAAAGAGGACTATTACTGTTTTATTCTCATTACTTAAGTGGATGCTCATCCTCATGATTAGTGACTATAAGAGCAATTCTACTATTCCGTTGTGATGATGACAGTATATTAGCTGTGTTTGGTATTTTCTGTTCGTATTGGCGAAATTCGACCATGCAGTATTTTGAAATCAGTCCCAGTCAAGTGTAGAATAAGTTGAGGAAAAGAGACACTTTATATCAGCTTATAAATTGTAAAGTATACAGGCATTATTTTATGCGGAATCATAAGGAGAAAAAGTTGCCATTTGCCTTTTGGCGACTACCTACCAAAGCTCATAAACATCTGCATACAGGCTACGTGAACGTGTTGCCCACCCTCCCCCCAGTGGGCCGCAGCGAATGCTAACTAAACCCAACGAGACAGCATATAAGCTTTACGGCAACATTTTTTTTAAATTTATTTATTCTTTACTAGTTTCCGCCCGCAGCTGCGCCCGCGTGGATTTCGGATTTTAAAAATGGAGTTATTATACATATTATAAACCTTCATCTTGAATCATTCTATTTATTAAAAAATCTTATCAAAATCTTTTGCGTAATTTTAAAGATCTAAGCTTACAGACAAACAAACGGCAGAAAGCGACTTTGTTTTAGGTATTTACTATCTAAAGATGTAGCATTGGTTATATGTACTACGTACGTAGTAGTAACAACTCACTGTGATGTACATATTTTTTTTTACAAATGAATTAATCTAATTTAAGAGAAGTACAATGTAAATATTATGTGAGCGGGAAAGATTATAAATTAGATTATATTTATTGATTTACAAATTTATTATAAATTAGATAAATATTAAATTATATTAGATTAGAAAAGAAAAATTCGGCTTAAATGCAGCATCAGAGTGTATGATACAATGTAGCGAGCGTCAAGATTAAGATAGTATGCTATGTGCAAACTCATTAGCTTGCCTGGCACGTCCGAGTAAATACCTGATGCCGCGCCCGGTGTAGGGGATTCCACCAGGCCGGCAATTGTGTAATCTTTCTTTATTACATCATATACATACTACATTATCTCTCAAGTCACTAAACGGATTTACACGTTTTGTGGTGTCGTTGGATAGGTTTTGGCTAACCGAGTTTTTATAAAGGCAAACGAGCAATCGGGCCATTTTCATGAGTATCGACACTCATAGACCGCATAGAGGCTATACAGACGTCCTCCTTCCTTCTTTACACAGCACTGCTGTCACTTTACGCCGGTTTGCTGGCCCAATTCGGCTATCATATGCAAGGCTGTGGCACTACCTCATACTAAAAGTGTTCTTACTTCTTAGATAGGTGATTTTAAAAAAACACAGCAGCCAAGGGAATCCACTTTGTATAAAATAAAAGCAATAAAGTCGTCAAACTACCCCCCTCGGCATTTCCGGACCGATACGACCTTCAAGGAAAGAGCTTATTCTTTCCTCAAAGGCCGGCAACGCATCTGTTAGACCTCTGGTGTACTCTGTGGGCGTTGGTGATCACATTACATCAGGTGACCCAACTGCTCGTTTGCCTCCTATGCTATATATAAAAAAACTAAGCCTCGAGGGATATAGTAAAATGGTAGTATTTCATAATCATTATTAGGTTATTTACCCAGCCGTTTAGGATTAATAACAATGCAAAATTGTCTTTTCTTATTTAATTTTTTTTTCGGATGGACCTCTTACAGATCGCCGCATGATAAAGCACTGCCCCAGCCAAACTAGTGAAGACTTTTCTGTCTTCGGGTTTAGGGAGACGATAGGGGAAAACACCCCCCTCCTTACCCACAGCTGGGAAGAAGATGCACTGTATATGACAATGTTGTTTTAACCATTCCTGCCGTTACAGAGCCATCGTCTACAATGGGTAATAATGATAGTAAAAAGTAGTCCTTAAGGGAATGAAATTAATATACATTTTGTCAATCTTTTTCATCGTGACATGTTATTTTTTACATTTGGATACACCTTTGACTTTTGAGATACCTAGGTCTCCCACGTAGGTAGGTATATATTATAATCCTGTCTAACTGGAAAAACCGGAACTACCATTATTCATAAAACTTGATATTCTAATTACGTAACATCTGTCTATAGGTTAGCTAAAGCGATAAAATATGCGGATTTCTATTTTTTAGATAGACGATATACCTATGCGGTTTTTCCAGTAAATAGTTGGTTTAATACCTAACAACATTGGATAACATAAATTTATATTATACTAGCTTCCGCCCGCGGCTTCGCCCGCGTGGATTTCGGATTATAAAAAATCCCTATAAGTTTTAACTTATTATGTTATTCGGATGTGAAAGCTATATTACTGTAAAGTTTCATGAAAATCCGTTCAGTAGTTTTTGTGTGAAAGAGTAACAAACATTCTCACAAACTTTCGCCTTTATAATATTAGTAGAATCTTGTGATGAAGTCCGCTCCTTTAATACCGACCAGGGCTTCCCGCAGATTATGGGTATATCCAGGACACCCTAACGCAGCAGAAGCATCGGATTTCGGAGTGTTGCACGGCTTCCAACCCGGTGACAACTTGGTTAAGGTGGTGGGGAGCTGCTTCATGCAAGTATCTCGTGGCTTCCTATGGGGGAGGCCTATGTCCAGCAGTTGAAGGCCTCCGCCTGATGATGATGAACAGCCTTGTGTGGCTATTCATCGTCATTGTCTTGGCTGGTCTCGAACCTACCGATTTTTCGGTTCTTCTACCGGTATCGGCCCTGACCTACCAGTCGCCGTCATTACTACATATTCTTAAATTTGGCTGAGCCTTACTTTCGACTAAGAAAATCAATTCAATTAATCAATCAGAATCAACTTCTTTTTAAAGTGCATCGCTCATAACTACTTTTGTGAGTGATTTTGACAGATTATGGGTTTTGACTGTAACAGGTAATTAAATTTAATAGGTAGGTACTTCTTTTATTCGCATCTATTTCGTAGATGCGAATGCGTAGTAATTGACTACACAGACGGCTGATAGTTCAATCTTTGTCTGGGATTGATCTCCAAAAAAATGGGTCTTCAAGTTATAAGTGAGGTTCAGTAAAAGGTAACCCGATAACAGTTCGTACTAGAACTTACAGTTAAATAAAATCTGTTGTTACACAATTGTCTATTACGAGTATTTGGACCCGTTACATCGAAACAGTAGCCAAGTTACGGGTTCGTAATTTAAAGTACGGCCAAAATGGCGACTATTCCAATAAACTAAATAGTCCACATTGGCAAATGTTCAATACCGCCTCAAAATTGGGATCGCCTATAAAAAGTTTAAGATGCGGTCTTTAATTTTGTGTATCTTGATGTATTTAAGCTTCAGTGATGTTCTTTGAAATTTCATAATTCCGTAACCTTTTGAAAAGTTTTACAAAGGCGTAAAGTAACAGCATTGCTGCCGCTTCTCGTACGACTTGAGACTTTCGTGTTTCCCTACGGGAGTAATGCGGTGAAGGAGAGCCACGTATTTGTAGATAGATTCTGCACATACTCCTTATTAGTGTCGACAATCATAAATGAGCTTTGAAGTTTGTTACCATCGGAACGGTCTTATTAAGTTGATTAAAAATATGTACATAATAATTTATTTGTTTCGAGCATCAACACAATGATAGCACGTACATACAGCCGATCGTAATGACTTGAAAACACCTTCGGACAGTGCTCGATCAATTTGATCATGATACGTCAGTCTTATCACGAATATTATAATGTTGTAATTCATATAATTGTATAAATTTACCATTTCATTTATTACTATTTAGGGGAGACTTTTCCGTTTTCGTTTAACATCACAACAACAAAAGACCACACGATTTAGACAATGATCGCAGATAAAAAAATATTAAATTGTTTGTCATTTTCTTTGTGAAATATGGTTCTTTTAAAGCTCAATCTCTGAAGGTAGATAAAATAAGTGTATAATAAGATAAGTGCTTTAATTTGTATAGTTATTAACATCAACACATCTCCAAGCCATCTCTCTATTGTGGTAGACAGAGTGCACCGAATGCCAACCTGCACAAATTGTTGAAAAAATATCGTACTAATTTCAACATGCGAACGTGACAACTTGATGAGCAATCACTACTTTCCCTTCACCGCAGGTTCTGACTCAAGCTGAGCCAAACCGAGTGACATGATCTCAGATGAAGTAGGCACTACGTGCGACAATACGTGTGCCTACACGGGGAGGTACCAACTCTAGCCAACACGTTAACGCATAATTTATATGTATAAGTAATGACTATGCTGTGCGGCTTTTGAGTAGCCTATGGCCTATAATTGGGGGGATGCGGTTAATAAGGGTAATACATCTGAGCATGTTAATGACCGTAAGACGTCACAAAATAGCTCCGACTCTTTTGTCTTCCTATGCTATGAGAATGTACCTTTTTTTCTGTATTTTTGTGTTTCTTCTTTCCGAGTTGACAAGTGTGCTGCGACCATAAACCTGAAATAATCATTGGTGATCGACTACAAATTAATTATTTGCACAAATTCACGTTTCAAAAGATTTCTCTCCGCATGTTGACTCATAAGTATCTTTTGCATAGGATAATAACGCAAATGTTAATATTAGATATCGTTAGATGGAAATCCCCGATCTTCGTTCGTTATTAGCTTCTACCAGGAAATAAACTCTTATTATTTATCTTTCTCATAAGCTATGATTGATATAAATATTCCATTTCATCGAATGAAAAATCAAAATATGAAATTTAGGCGTTATTGATTTATTTGATATCTGGATTAAGGTTTATAATAAAAGTTTGTGCAAGTAAAAATTTGCCTTATTGGGGAAATGGTAAACGAATAAAACGATCAGATTTGTTTGACAAATATGTTGGAACAACTTGAGCTTACCATCAAACATATTTTTCATATTTTGAAAATATGTAGGTACCTGCCAATATTATGAAGAACTTTTCTTGATTTAGACGACCTTAGTAGGGAGACGCAGAAATTACGCTCTGGCAGGGCCCAGGGCTTGGAGACCTTGGAGTTGAGTAGGGGCCCTTTTTATGTGTACAAAAATGACTCCATCCAAGGACCAGGTGTGGTTTGTCCGACATGACTTGTGCCTGGGTCGAAGCGTACCAGGTACCTGTGTGTCTCAAGTCTCAACAATGAATGTTCCGTCTATTCTCTATTGTCTGAGTGCTCGATGCGTTTAGGCTTTGTTTTTTGTTCGTAAAGGACAATTAAGATAAGCGACAGTCCCTAAGGAGGAGGAGTCTGGCCTTTTCACCGAGGCCAGCCTGTCGCTGGAGGCGCCCTGTTGCTTTCAGATCCGGGGCTCTCCAATCATAGCGGCTGAAGGCACCCGCAGGGGCTTAGTCGGTAGGGGCAGCCCAGTTGTCGAGCCCGACACTGTACCCGGTTGAGCAGCCCGGGCTCCTGGGTAGCGTGAGTTAAATTACGAGCAACGAAGTTAACTTAAAAAAAAACTTTATTTATGAATTACAACAATTCGGCTTAACAATACTTATAACATTAAAATGTAATTAATTATTCTAAGGTTTTTATACATAACTAAAGTGTTGATCGTAGCGGAAACTAATCTTATTGGGGTTAGTGTAAGAAGGTTACACGTGTAGATGCAGGGGACTTAACTCGTGCGTAAAGGCATTCCCCTGCGTCAACAAAAAAAAATAACCGGCCAAGTGCGAGTCAGACTCGCACACCGAGGGTTCCGTAGGAACGGGAGGTATGAGCAAAAGTAATAGACGTTGAGAAAATTACACTTCCTTGCGACAAACTTATATATGCGGGTGCTTGCATACATTTAGTATGAAACGAACTACATGCATAAGTTGGTAATGATTTTTCCAGTGATATAAATTGTATTTACCAATTTTTAGATTTATTCCTATATGTATACTGTAAGGTCTTACATCTTGCCAAATTTCAGAATTCTAGCTCAACGGGAAGTACCCTATAGGTTTTCGAAAAAGTGCGTTTTCATACAAAATTTGTGCATAAATGGCTATAACTTCTTATTGCGTTAACTTAGAAGTGTGATTTTTTCAAGGCATCAAGACGTAACTGACCTCCGTATTTGACAAAGATTTCAGCTTAATCCCTTCAAGCGTTTTAGAGAAAAGGGTCTTGACAGACGTACAGACGGACAACAAAGCGATCCTATAAGGGTTCCGTTTTTTCTCTTTGAGATACGGAACCCTAAAAAAGAAAAAAAAGCGACATTTGGTTTGGACGACATACTCACGAGTATCCTCGCAGACGAGGGATTTTTGTCCGCCGACTTTTTTGTCCGGGGACAACAATCCCTCGTGTGCGCAGGCCTTAATTATTTTGTTTTTACTCTATGCGATTGTTTGTATTTTATGTTTAAGTCATATAAGATGTACCTATGCATATCAGTGATATTTAATTACCGAATAAAGATCGAATTGAAAGATAAATATAGAAGAATTGGAATTCTTCTATTTTTATCTTTCAATTCAAGTGAAATGATGTGGAAATGTTTTTATTCAAAATACAATAATAAAAATATCTGAACGTCAACGATTATATCTACCACCGGTCCAACACTAGCCCTGTCCTGAGAAGAACTGGCGAAACAAACTCAGCGGGCCTCATGAAACGATAAAATGGCTATAAATATAGAAGCACGATACACATTGAAACTGCGAAACAGCAAACTGTAGTTTTGAAAGATATTCATAATACGGTACATAACCGAGATGATTCATCTCTTTATCATCCTCATCATCATTAACCCATTTTCGTTCACCTACATCCATCACGAACGTGATGTTGGTATTGCAGTTCGTTGAAACACAATTGTTTCAAGGTATTCCAAGTATATATGTACATTGTGTTCTTATAATATTTGTCGGTGATAATCTACTGTTATGTCGCCAAATAATTGTAAGGCTCGTTTGTTCGCTATGCTAGAAAGCCGATAGACAGCCGGTGGCCCATGGAGGAGGAGGAAGGAGAGCAACGCATCTGTATAGCCTCTATGCGGATGTCTATGGGCGTTCGTAGTCCTGAAAATAACTCCGCTTGCTCGTATGTAAAAATAGTATTAGCAGATTCCACAGTAAAGGCTGCAGGGGTGGCAAACCTTTGTGGACAAGCTAGCGAAATAATGCAGAGGGCATTATTTCTCTAATAATGAACCACTTATTCCCGATTATTCTCACTGTAGGTGTTTTCCACTGGGGGATTTAGCCATAGGGCGTACGCGGTAAAAATATTACGATCGTGGCTAAGCTGTTAGCCCGCTTATTTATTTTGTAACAATTCGCTCGGCATATGTTTAATAATATAATTTGGTTTATAAGATAAATAAATTATAATATAAATAAAATAAATTCAATTTAATAGCTGAAAACCTGGACTTATTTACCTGTTCTATGAGTGAGTTCACAAGGGCGTCTATGTGTATGGTATCTAAAAGATAACTATAAGATAATTAATTAATTACTTAGAAAAATAGTATACAGACATTTATACACATTTATATTATATATGTAAGATTATTATTGCAAAAATATTTTTGGTATTTAAATTTAAAAAAAATGTACTTAGCTATCGCATTAGACATAACCTGTAATGATAGTTTTAAGTTGTGGAAAATAAATAAATAAAATATAAGCAGGGATTGTGTTATTTTCTATTTGAAAGGAAATATAAAAAATATTTGAATACCTATTTAATAGCTCTTTTATATAAAGGTATAGATAAATAAATAAATAAATAAATAAAAAATTCTTTATTTTGTACCAAATATGACAATAAAAAGACAAAGGTATATAGATACCAACGATTATAAAAATAAATATTGGATTTCCTTATTGTTATTTGTTTTTCGTTTATTAAACATTATTTATACTATTTCTTTGGAGAAATTTGTTGTAGAGATGAATGTGTAATACGTAATAAACGTGGAACAATAAGTTTGACAAACCCTCCTCTATCTTCTATCTTGTATAGGAACATTTGCTCTCTGCATACAGTAATCTCTGGATTGTCTACGCTCTACAGTATCTACCTAGTTTTGTGTATCGCGATGATGACTACCGGCCATAAATCTGGAGACTAGTAAATTTACAAAAAAAATATAAGTGCATAAAAGTTAAAACTTGCCCTCCATTTTTTAGGATCGCATCCCTATTTAAAAGTTACGGAAAGATTTTTACCCGATTGCAAAGGAAAGGTAAATATAATTCTTGCCTTTTATGGCCACGTGAACCAAATACCTACAGGAACTCAGTAGGTACCTAGTAGCTAGTAGTAGCTCAGTAGCTAGAGTCAGTGTTCACTTTTAAGCAATACTTATTATGACAGTAATAGGTATTTTGCTGTATTTATTACAAGTACCTACCGCACGCTATTTTATAATTAATTATAATAATTATGTGCTGTCAGTCTGTCAGCCTCAACACACCCACTAAACTAAAATAGTACATTTATTACTTACTTTTACCCGCGGCTTTGCTTATTTATATTAATTTTTTTGAACAAAAGTATTCCTCTCAGAATATATGTACAAAATTTCATGACGATCTGTTGAATGGTGTTGACGTGAAAGCGTAACAAACAAACTTACACTGTAGGGATTATTAGTGTCGCAACGCTTTGTAACCGAGCCAACGTGCCTGATAGCATCCAATAGTCGGTATTGCACATAAGTATTTTTGTCAAATCGGGCTCGGCCCAATAGGCTTTCTTACCGCTACCACTCGTGTCCTTTGTCTCCAACGACCACCACTTGTGAACTTTTGATAAAATCGCATGACCAGAAAAATGCTAAAACTATCAGCAACAAATTAGAATAAAATAATGTCATCCGAGGAATGTCTTCATGCACGGGGATGTACCTACTACCGCCAACATCCTAATTCCTTACTATTATTAGTAATTGAAAAATCGAAAAAAACACTTTTTTGGTTCGAACCGGGATTTCAAATCGGGACTCACGCCTGTGTTGACCATGTTTACTACGAGACCATGAGATAGAAGAAAATAGGAAGGCTAGGAAGCGTTTTGAGTTGGACCCCAATTTAATGCGGATCGCAATGACTTATACAGCAAAGTCAAGCCCAGCTGCTACACTTAAATATAATTAAATTTATGCATATATAGATTGCACATTAAATTTACTTGCAGAGCTCATTTATATCTAGAATATGTGAGAGAAGCATGGATGGAGGTGCGTAAGTGCTCATTATCCAAAAGGTACAAAAATTATCTAAGCAGTTACGGACTACACTATTTGTAGTGGTTAAAGGGTCAGTGCACTGTGTAAATTAGTTCGCGATTCTGACCAACGTGATAGCGGCAATAGAATTACGCAAGTTGCCGACTTGTTTATTTGCATTTCCACATCCGATTAGAACGTATATCGATCGCGGACGACGGAAGACGGAAATAATACTTTAATTAATGCTGCTTAATGTTTTATAGTATGTTTAGTTACGTGTCCACGAGGGGACCAGCCAACGTCTGCGTGCACAGGAAATAAGCACATTTTTACGGCATGAAACTGACCAAGTCTAGTCACATCCAGTATACCTAATATCCTCAGAGGGACATACCTTTTTCATATTAGGTGTATTAGGTACTATAATTATCATAATAATTACTTTACTTTCTTTCTTAGCAATATGTAATAAGATGGACTGTTTTCTCCTATATATATATATATCCTATATGTACAATAATTTTATAAATGTCCATCGGTCAAAATGTTCCCACTGTCGCTCTCTTCTACCTACAAGAAATACGTAATAAAAAATTTTATTGAGATAGTATTCTGAAGCTATATTGCAAAATATTATACTGGCACATGATTTAACTTTTAAACTGCTCCCTATTGGGGCTGAACAGTCTTTCATTTCTACGTCCTTGACCGTACGGATTTAAAAATACAGAAAAGGCACGTTCGAGCTGCGCTAGCCGTCCGAACTGGTCAGACAACTTTGCAAGAGAAAAAGGAATGCAGAGCTTTTGTTAGAGTTTGCGTTTCGAAATAACTTTCTACGCTGATATTTTCCTGGTTGAAGTGAAATAGCACTTTGTGAATTGATGTCGTTTTCAATGAGATGTTTATTTTATAGTTGTAGGACAGCGTGGTGTAAACCCGCGCTTAAGCCACACTTTCCCGTGGCTTAAATAGACTATTATTACCTACACAAGCGCAATTTTAGTAAGAGGTAGTGTCACACTGCATGCTTGCATGCAGCCGAATTGGGCCGGCACGACCGAGGAGGTACCTCTCGCTTACACAAGACCGGCGTAAAGTGACAGCTGTGCTGTCGCGTTTCGTGCGGTGTGTAAGTAGCCGGTGGCCCATGGAGGTGGGAGGAGAAAGGAGGGCAGCGCATTTGTATAGTCTCTATGCGGTTGTCTGTGGGCGTCGGTAGTCATGAAAATGGCTCCGACTGCTCGTTTGCCCCCCTTTACCATAAAAAAAATATATATATTAATTGTTGTTGTAGATATAGTTATTATTTGATATAGTCGGTATTTAAAAATATATGGAGGTAGTTAACTAAACAGTTCCAAATTAAGAAAATTAAACCTGATTTGATGAGCCCGACATACAAAATTATTTATAATTGTTTTGCTTTTAAATTTATAAGTATAGAATTTAACTAAAATTGTTTTATCTCACAAAAAACGGGGCAAAGAAGTAGTGGCCTTTTTTGACCACCGACACCCATTTACATAGGTACTATTTTTCTGGCCGAATCTCTTGAAGATGATTGGTGAAGTTGATGGTCTCACCATAACTAATTTTTATTTTTTTATATGAAGCTATCGTCTTATAATCTGTATCTTAAAAGCTTCGGCATTAACATATTGGACATGCCAGTTTTTGTAGCATCTCCTGCAAGTCGTTTTTCATGATGCTCGTAGAAGCTCAAAGAGAGGTAATCAGACAAAAGTTTTGCTATTTTTCTTACATAAACTTCATGAAATGCAGTCACTTTGAAATGTAATAAATAACGGGTTTTAATATGTCTGTGACTCACTGAAATGAGTCGTATATTATCGTTTTATTCTACACTACTTTAGCATAGATGTTCCGATGGTACCTTGTACTAAGGATTGAGGGCTTCATTGATTCTTGTATAGTAGGGAAAAACGTGTCATCTGAGAGTAAGGGATTATCGACGCCCACAGATATCCGCAAAACCAGGGATTTCATAGATGTGTAGCAGGCCTTTAGCAAACGGCTAAGGATTAGCTGTTTGTTATGTATTGTTTATACAAATAAGAATTAAATTGTAATAAAACTATGAAACTCTGAAGATGGTTTCTTTGAGAATTTGGTAAACAGACAGACAAGATATTTAATATAGACAGCTTTCATCCCCAAACACCCTGAGGTAAGAAAACTTAAACAAGAACAGGGTAAGCCATAGAAAATACATGTAGTACATAGGAGAATACTTTTTGAACCTCTGTTATAATATTAATTAATTTTTTTTTTTTTTTTATGGTATAAGGGGGCAAACGAGCAGTTGTAGCCATTTTCATGACTACCGACGCCCATAGACATCTGCATAGAGACTATACAGATGCGCTGCCCCCCTTTCTCCTCCCACCTCCATGGGCCACCGGCTATTTACACACCGCACGAAACGCGACAGCACAGCTGTCACTTCACGCCGGTCTCATGTAAGCGAGAGGTACCTCCCCGGTCGTGCCGGCCCAATTCGGCTGCATGCAAGCATGCAGCGTGGCACTACCTCTTACTATATTAATTAATATATACAATTAATATTTAATATTCCTTCCAACATCCGCATAGCACGTGTTTCATTCGCGATAATGTTTATTATATCCAGTTGATTTATTATTCACTAGTGCAATAATTTTAATATTTTCTGTACTGTTTGTCAGTCAGTCCATAAAATATGAATAGAAAATAAAATATCCCCAGCTATAAAGACGTCAGCTTTGATCGTAATTTGATTGTTAGTTGATGAATGGTAATGGACTGTACATTGTTGCAGTTTTTCTATTGTAATTAAAATATGGTGGGTACCGTCACACTTCTACTTCCATCAACGTCTGTTACACGTGGTATTTTTTATATAGGTAATACTAGCTGCGCCCCGCGGTGTTACCCGCATTTAATTTGAACAAAATCACTGATATTCCATTGAAACTTCACCCCCCTATTTCACCCCCTTAGGAGTTGAATTTCTAAAAATCATTTTTTAGTGCTCGCTTACATTACAATAGGAACGTGTACTAAATTTTATGCATATACTTAATAGATAGATAAACATCCTTGACCAAGGCGGGATTCGAACCCGCGACCCCTAGCGCAACATGCTCCATTTATCCGAGCCCTGTACCACTGCGCCAGCCTGCGTGCTTACTTTTGACTTCAATCCCAATCTCATAATAATACGAATTCAATCCAGTTTCAACTCCAATCTGGAATATATTAGTACTCTTGACCAAAACGACTTTACGATTGAATTGAAATTGGAATTGAATTATCGATTTCCGGTGTGACCATTATAACTAAATATAATTAACAATTGAAATTTATGACATGAAATTTCATGTATTTTAAACTAAAATGTGTTTCTAATAATTACTTATTAATACTGTAATTCCTTAAGTTAAACATACTCCTGAATTTTTTAAGCATAAAAACTTTAAATAACACATTCTGGCATCACGAGTGTTGATGTTACGTTGTGAAAAAAAAGACTCATTTTGAAATTTGAGAATCTTATTTAGGACCTGGTACTTTATTTTTAACTTCCAAAAACACAATATTGCAGAAATTAGAGGCATTAAAAAAGAAAAAATAAGATGATTTCTTCATAATTAGGTACATTATATTCCTTTCTTTTCGCATTCCTTCGGTTGAGGGAAGGTGAACAATAGAAGTTAGGTTGATATTTCATACCTTACAACGCGTCGATTTGTCGCAACGACGGGTAGCTCTTGGTAACAGCGGCACTAAATCATACAGAACTTCAAATAACTCCTTGTTGAGACGATAATGAGTAGGCCAGCTGGTCGTCTAATAGCCAATACTAGCTAGCAAGTACCAATAATAGCAAATACCTAAAAAATAAATATCTGTCACTTTAGGGTGGTGTCATGTGAGCGAGAGGTACGCGCCGGCCCAATGTCGCTGCAAGGCTGCACTACCCTTTACTAATCGTACGTCACTTGTTCCATAGGCTCATCGCATACTAAAACTTCATAAACGTACCTTGCCAACATTTCATCGGCGAAATATAGTATTTTACAAAATATGCAATCAAATATAGTATCAAATCTAGGTTTAGATAGGTGGGCCAGGTTCAACTAAAAAAAAGTTCATTACGGCATTGTCTGTCAATAAAGACGATTTTTCGTCAAAATCAAAATCAAAATATTTTTATTCAAAATAGAATTTAAAAAATTGCTTTTTTGACGTCAAAAATTTCATCTACCACCGGTTCAACCAGAAGACCCGGCGAAACCAACTCAGCGGGCCTCATTAATTTCTACATTACCTATATATTCTTAATTATATACAATAAAAAATATAATTAACATTTATTTTTGTATATAAGTAGCCTGGGAGGAGGGTACTATTGCCAAGGTGTGGTATCTGTCATAAAATCTATTACTTTGTAATATCCCTTGCCACACAAGCGTTCCATAACTACTTTTTTAAATTTGTTGATTGAGAGTTTTTGAACGCTTTCTGGGATCTTATTGTAGAGGCGTATACATTGACCCCTAAAGATAAAGGAAAAGGTAAAGGAATTCTTTATACTGCTCAGTCTATGAATATGTTATTTGCAATATAAATATTTTTGACTTGAAAATATAGTATTTTTTGCGTACTACATATTTCTTCTACAATAGTAGTACTAGTTAAAATATAGTATACTTTATATTATAGTACGGTCAGCAACCCTATACGTACCGTCAATAGATAAGATATTTACGTATTCTTTTAATTCGTATTAATAAGCGGCTTTATCGCCGCCGCTACGAGCTAGCTTGGTTGGAGCTGGCTTGTAGCCAAATCGAGCTGGTGTACCCTGGAATTTTTATATAGTACAAGAGGGCAAACGAGCAGTCGAAGCCCTTTTCATGACTACTGACTGCCACATACAACAGTAATTGGTTTTACAGATGCGTTGCCCTCCTCCCTCCTCTCATTCATCCATCCATCACTTGATAACGGCTTAAGAGTTTCCAGTAGCCCATTTGGAGTAGAGAAGGAGAGCAAAACAATTCTCCGACTGCTCGTTTGTTCTATAAAAAAACGCATATTTCAATATCAGAAAAGACGTGTCCTGAACAATTATGTCTCAATGAATTAAAACTAGTTTTATTGTAACAATTGAAATTCTTAGTGCCTAGGAAACTACATATTTGTCCAACGATTATAAGTGTATTGTCATCGCTAAAACTTAATTTTAAAGCGATAAGTTGGCATCGATTAGATGTTATCATCGAGATGTTATAATCCTTGATATCGGGATTAGATTTTATGACTCCTACCATAATATTTTGTAATTATGTGGCCGATAATTGTTTTATTGTATCGTTTTAGCTTTGACGTCATAGTCGATTGGCAATATGGACTTTAAATATAATTAATATTTGTTCTAATGATTATTCAAGACAACAGATAAAATCTGTGCAAAAAATAAACAATATTTTTGTTGAATATAATTTATCTAAGCAAATTTATATTAAACTAGCTATGCTCCGCGGTTTCACCCGCTTAAATTATATCATAGGACGGCAGAGCCATCTGGCGGGCTGATTTGTGAATCTAACCCAATTTACAAATCCCCTTCAAAACACACGAAAAATTTCGTCAAAATCGGCCCAGTCGTTTAGGAGGACCTCAGTGACATACACACAAAAAGATTGGTACGCCACGACCCCAATCCTAAATGAACTAATGTTTACTTAAATAAACCTGCACATCATCCTGAGCGTACAAAATATAACAATACTTAATAAAAAAAAGTATTGTGTAATAATGCGAAAGTTTGTTAGTATTCTTGCTATTTTTACACGCCATTACTAATGTACGTAACTTATTAGCCTGAAATTCAGCACATGTATGGAATAACATGAAATACTATTTGTACTGAAAGAAGAAAGAAGAAAGAATAGTAGTAGCCTTGACGACCAGGCTGGCACAGTGGTACAGGGCACGAATAAGGGGAGCATGTTCCGCCAAGGGCTGCGGTTTCGAATTTCGCATTGGTCATGGATGTTTATTTATGTATTGAACGTATCTCTATAATAAAAATCTTAAATGTATAAAATAAATCTTAAATTTATAAAGCATAATTATTAGATTATTCCGTTGTCTGGTACCCGTAACACAAGTCCTTACGGTACCTAGCACGGGGCTAGGCTAACGTGGTGTGTAAAGTCCACAAGTAAAGTTCAAGTTTATTTATTATTATAGATTTTGATTTGGTGGGCAATGCTGAGCTTGTTGTTACTCCGTTTTATTTATTATACTTGTTCGACCCTGCGTGCGTTGCTACGCGTGGCGGCATCTATTGAAAATTGGTCGTACCAGCTCAGAAACCTTTATGGGCTCATGCACAACAACTTTACTAAAGATCATCACACGTTCAAATATATGTTTCAAGAAAGATTAATTTTTATATATATAAATAAGAGGTAGTGCCACACTCCATGCTTGCATGCAGCCGCATTGGGCCGGCACGACCAGGGAGGTACCTCTCGCTTACACAAGACCGGCGTAAAGTGACAGCTGTGCTGTCGCGTTTCGTGCGGTGTGTAAGTAGCCGGTGGCCCATGGAGGTGGGAGGAGAAAGGAGTGCAGCGCATTTGTATAGTCTCTATGCGGTTGTCTGTGGGCGTCGGTAGTCATGAAAATGGCTCCGACTACTTGTTTGCCCCCATATACCAAAAAAAAAACGAACGACGACGTTTTTGACGAAGACAATAATAAAATAAAACCTGAATCTAAAAAAAAAATAAAATGCTATGAGATATACTCGTTTTATTTTGCTTCATTATAATGAATATAAAACGCGATATTTGATTAAAGTCACCTTACAGATTAGGGAAGTCCGTTACGTCTAAGGTGACTTTTAGACTGACTTTTTGGGGAAAGAATAAGGTTTTATGCCTAAAAAGGAGGCACCGATGCAAGTGGGTTCTGATCGTGACCTTTGGTGCTCTGTGAACATCCTCCGGTTGATGATGATGATGATGATAAGTGTGCTTTTATATGTTAGGAAAAATAAAATAAACCTACAAGATAGTGATGTTCCAAGTTAGTTTGACTCGATAGTACTCGGGGTACTCGAGTATCAATAAAAAATCAAATCATCAGTACTTGAGTACAGGAATACCTACTAATAGTTTGAGGATACTTATCTATCATATTCCTAATATAGAATTTTAATTTGTAACAATCTTCATAGTGTTAAAGCTCATCTTTGTAGGTACTCACGTTCTTGATTATTTTACATATTATGTTAATAATTATTTATATGAGCGAGCATCCAACCAACGAATTTTAACTGCAGGGAAGGCAAAATCACTAAGTTAAGCAGTCTCAGTGCAAAAGTACTCAGTCAAAAGTACATAGCCTAGTACTAGTCTCTGGTATTTCAATAAGTACAAGTCCAAACCAGCGAGCCGAGTACTTACCTACTCAATTCTTTGTGATAAGAGTACTAAAGAAATGCTAGAATACCAAAAACGGTGTACAGTTCAACAGTACTTCAAGCTGTTGCAATACTGAAACATTTAAACATTAAGTAGAAGGCATGTTAGGTAGAGGTGTGCCTAAGAGTGATATTTGAGTAGCATCAATCGCCCTGAGCAGTTGTAGAAAATCGCCGTGAATAGTAGCAGTGATTTATTCACTCTATAAATCACTCTTTACATTAGCGCCGCGCCAGCGGTGATCACGATATTTCATATCGAATTTTTAAGGTCACTTGTCTATATCCCTATTTTCTTTACCGTAAACATGTATCTTTTCTAACAAGTATTATACCTATCTATTTTAATAACATGAAATTGTGCGGCCAAAACAAACATTTTCAATGCTTCTAAACATCAAGTCCCAAATAGCCATTATGTTATTAAACTATACGTAAAACCAAATTAAAATAAATACTTATAACATGAAGAAATAGATACCTACTAAAAGTTTTAAAAATAATAGGTATTACTTTATAGAAATTATATTAAATACACTAATATTATTACGTAATTACTATTGAATTAAAAACCAACTTATTACTAGTTATTGCTATCCGTTAACGAGCAGTTACATACATTTCACACGCCTAAATCAAAATATACTAAATGAACTGATCGTAATTAGCAATAAAAACAAAACAAAAAGTCTGTACAATTCAAAACATTTTAGTATAGTTAAATGGTGACCGATAGAAATCGCTGTGAAAGATCACCGTGCGCTGCATCGCTGCTAGCGAATCGCTGGCAGCGATGCAGCGAACGCGTAATAACAGTAACCGGTCGCTGTGAGCATGTAGTGATTCAATCACTGTTTACGCAAAGAGCATTCACTACAGCGATCGCTGTTTATGAATATCACAGTGATTTTTCACGGCGATCGCAATCACCGTCTTACCACTAATGTTAGGATCTGCCATGGGGACCGTGCACAAAACATAGAGGCAGCGTTTCGCCGAATGTAAAGCGGCCTAGTAATCATTTTCGGAATTAAGTGCTAACAAAACACAATGACAATGACATGTAGACATATTATGTTATGTTATACGTATTACAAAATACCAATATCTATATAGTTTGTGAATTTGCTAGCACAAGGTTCAGATTTCAGCCACTAGTTAGAGTGGCAGTCTAGAAGGTTGTTCCCTAAATAATCATCGGAATGTAATCTTATCTTATCCTATTATGTTACAAACTTAGATACAAGCATTTATGCACGTATTGAGACGTATTGCATTTAAATTGCATGCTTTTCCCACTACGAAATTAATTAAACAATTTTATACATGAACTTAGCGAACTCGCACACCGAGGATTTATTACTAACCAGAGTTTGGAGTTATGTATGAACCCGTATAATACCTCTCTTAATAAAAGCACGACTAGTAAATATAAAGTCTAATACACTGGCCAGTATGCTGTCAAGTAATAAATAAATTAATAAAAATATAATAAATAATTAGCCTTTAGTCAATGTAAGTAGAAGACAAGCCATTTAAAATTCGATTCTTAATTGACGGGGTTATACTACCAAAAAAGGTGCTGATGGGTTAGGCTCCTCTACTCAATTGCACTGAAATGCTCGAGTGGCACTACTACTACCAGACTACGTCAAGAGTGGAACTTTTTGAGCGGATCTCAAGTATGTAGATTTACTCCCTAAAATTATATTTAACGGTCTGAAAAAGTATGAGGACTACAATCGTCCGAGATATTTCAGGCTCAGCATAACGCTTATCGCTGAGCTGCGTTTGTGTCGCTTACTTCTCTGGCGTATCTTTTACTTCAGTATCATGTTTCTTTCATATGCAACTGGAACTTTTTTGATGCTTCTACTTGAGGAAAGCAGCTAGGGTTGGATTAACTTCGTAGCAATTGTAGCTGTGGCTACGGGCCCCGTTCTAAGGCAAAGTCTACATGGTCTGCAGGGCCTACATCAATCTATTCATATAAAAATCTTATTTTTTCAAAATTATAGTAAGTCGAGTAAGATGCAGGTACCAAATTTGGAGATCCCTTTGCCTGCAGATCCGGGACCTCCAATCAAAGCGGCTGAAGGCAGTGGCGTAGTCGGTATTGCATCCCAAACGCCAAGCCTGACATTGTATCTAGGAGCTACCGGGCACCTAGATAGCGTACCTAAATGTATTCCCGTGTCAACCAAAAAAGATGGCCCCAAATTTTCTACTGGCTCCGCTTAATGCGGCGCTGAAAGCAGCTGATAACAGAAAGCGGCTCTATTTCGAGGTCGACCCAAAAAAAATACGAAGCGCGCTGCTCTTGTCTTAAATCAATTATAAATGCTCGGGTTCATGAGTGGGTTGAAGGCGTGAAGTAAAACAAAGTCTTCCAAGAAGCGTTTGAACTAAATTAGTAGATACCTATTATACAAAATGTTTATATAATATCAACTATGTAAGACTAAAATACAGCCGTGCAAGTCAACGGCTGCTCAGGGAATTACTGGCGGTTGTGTCGAAGGGCTCACAACTTCCTTGAGATGAGTCATCGTTGGGTGCGGGCCCTGGTGCATGGTGCTATAGAATTTCTCTTTTAGGCCGCCTACGGTGAATCAAAAGATGTTCATCTTCTCCTTATAATTTTTTAATTATATTATTTATATTTTGATTTTTAAGGCGTGAATGCATTTACAACTAAAGAGGACTTATAAATTATATTTATTAACGAATTTTATTAACGCAATTATATTATACCTACCTATG
>LUGF01017429.1:342396-358569 GCA_001625245.1 Calycopis cecrops | reverse complement strand
CTCTGTTACGGTTACCAGCTTTCCGCTTCAATATATTTATATCTTAGATATAATATTTCATACTTTAGCATACACACATCGTCTGGTCTATGTCGATATATTAATACTAGCTGCGCCCCGCGGTCTCACCCGCGAAAATTTCGATCCCGTGGGAAATAGAAAATCATCCTATGGCATCCCATAGAAACATTTTTCGGGATAAAAACTATCCTGTGTGTTAATCCAAGTTACCCGCTAAGTGCGTGCCAAATTTCATGAAAATCGGTTCCGCAGTTTTTGGGTGAAGGAGTAACAAACAAACAAACTTTCTCATTTATAATATTAGTAGGATATCAATGTAAAATAAGTATAAGGTATATAAAAAAAGCAATTTTTAACGGGTTTTATTGTGGTTTGTTTAATTACTAAACACGTACATGCGTAAGTAAGAGGTAGTGCCACATTGCATGCTTGCATGCAGCCGAATCGGGCCGGCACAACCGGTGAAGTACCTCTCGATTATACGAGAGCGGTGTAAAGTGAAAGCTGTGCTGTCGCGTTTCGTGCGGTGTTTCAGTTCCTCTATGCGAATGTCTATGGGCGTTTGTAGTCATGAAAATGGCTCCGACTGCTCGTTTGGCGCCACTACTATTACTACTACACTACTACTACACTACATTACGGCTAGCCATTTAGAAAAACAGGGCCGTTTTGTAATGCGGCGGGTCAACGCTTAGCCGGATCGAATACGGCGAGGTCAAACTCCGCCAGAAAGTGTTCGCCGCTAAACGTTATTCAATATGGCTAGCAGTAATGTAATAGTCCGTGTCATTATTCGCCTCTTTGACAGAATATAGTTCCCAATTTTAACACTCGCGGCGCTCACAACAACAATGGCGTCAAATAAGGAAAATGTCTCACTAGAATGCGATAAAAACATTGATTTAAACAAAGGAAACTTGTTAAACATATATGCAGAATCATACTTGGATTGGTTAGGTTAGATTAGACTATGTTTATACACAACGAGCGAGCGAAGCGAGCGAGTCCTGTGGATTGGCACAATGAGGCTAAACGTGAGCCGCCATATTGTAGAACGTTTCTCAACGACAATCCGGCTAATCGTTGGCCCGCCGCATTACAAAACGGCCCTGTTTTTCTAAATGGCTAGCCGTAATGTAATACGGCGGATTATACAATCCGACTGCGACATTAATAGACCAAATAATGACTCGTCCAAGCTTCATTGATAGTACATTATTATCAAACTCCAACTACATATTTTAACATTTTACGCGTACGATCCGCATTGTTTTATAATATGTAGTCTACACATTAATGTACACTATGATTCATTCATGTATTATTTTATAACGATTGTCTGGCGAATTAGGTGACTTACGGAAGCTCGTAGTGTGTGTGTGTGCTACGTCACAGCTTGGTATGTCGCAATATATGTATGTATGCAATAGTGCTCCTAGATTTATGTTGTAACTTCGAAGGCGTTGGAGATTTTATAAAGATAGATGTGACGCCGCATTTGATAGTGCAAAGTGTTGTACACTTGTGCAAACAGCAAATAGATGATGTAAAGTATGCCGCTTATTTGTACAAGACTATTTGTAGAGTGAGAAATGCGTTTGGTTTAATAAACTTTATATTAATTCGTATATTTTGAAGTAGGTAATATATTAAAACTTCTTTAATTGACTAAATAATTGGCACTATTTTCAAGGATTTTAACTCGGTATATTTAAAATTTTACGGTTTATTTAATTCTTTTTAGAAATTATTATGGTTAAAATGTTAGACATGAAATGCATTGCACATTTAAAAATACGGCACTGAATAAGCGTGATAGATGTTACGGTATTCAGAAATTTACTTTTACATTAAACCATGTAAGTACATCAAGCAACATATGAATACAATCACGAAAACAGAAGTGCACATGTAACCACTAAATATTTGCAATTTTAGTTCGCTCACTGTCGAGGTTCGTGTCTGAATAAGTAACGAGTTTTCCTCGAACGGCGCAGGCGCAACGAATGTTTCGGAATTTCCAGTAATATGGGCACCCGCTTTTTGGGTCAGTCAGTTGCAACTTTAAAGTGAAGTCAAGAATATCACAAAAATAAATATAGAATATAGTATAATAACGCACACCAACACTTTTTTTAAAGATGGTTGATGGAATGTATTGTCATTTCTAAGTATACCTACTTTTTATACTATTTCCACTTTGCAAGACCGGTTTCGATAACACATTATCAGCTATATATCGAAACCGGTCGTATTTAATGTAATTTAAATTAAATAAAAGCGGAAATAGAATAAAAAATTGTATTACTTAATCAAAATATTTTTAAAGAGCCAAATTTTTCAAATATTCCTTATCACTTTTTGTATAGTTGAATATTAAAGTTCAGAAGTGCATATAATACCAAAAATCTTATATTCTTCGAAGCAGTGATGAAACTATTGTTTCATACGCCAATGAGAATTTATGGTCACATAACCCAAAAGACAATCGATATCAAGTACTATCTGTGGATAGACCAACGAATCAATAGTATATGTTAAACCACAAGTTGGGAAAACTGCATCAAGTACCCGGTTCTATGCAGGTGTGTGTTACATACTGACGTACCTGCCGTCCTTAATCGACGCGTGATTACTCACGCGAGAGGGAAGCAGCTCTCAGGGACGTGGGAACAGCTGTCGAGGTGCTCGGCAGGCGTTATTAACGAAATTGAGCATTAACGTGCTTGTTTGTTTTGTATAACTTAGGCGAGAAGGGCTTAGGAGGGAGAAGGAAATATTATGTCTAGACTGATGGAAAAAACAAGGGAGCAAACACACGTGTGAAATTAAACTCACGTGAGATGCGGTAAGAAATGTTTTCCAAACAGGCGCACTGACTTGCACGTAGGTACTATTTTTTCTTTTACCTAAGTACATCGCAAGTATGAAGTTGAAAAAAAATAAAATATAGTAATGGATTATTATAATATTAAGCTGACTATTATCTGACCACAACATGAAGAAAGCGTAGATTTATAACAACAATTGCTATCAAATAAACTATCGAAGGGTAAAGTACAATTACTTCCAATCTTTCAATTATCTTATAATTTCAATAAATTTACGTATTATTAGAACAAATAAAAGATCAAAGAACATTTTAAGCGATTGTTTCTTTCAATTATCTTATAATTTCGATAAATTTACGAAACATTTGAATAAATAAAAGATCAAGCACAACATTATAAACGATTTGATTCTTTCAATCCTTCTAATATTATAAATGCTAAAGTTTGTATGTTTGTTTGTTTTTTGTTACTCCTTCACGAAAAAACTGCTGCACCGATTTTCCTGAAATTTGGCACACACATAAGGATAACTTTTATTAGCACATAGGATAGTTTTTATCCCGCACAAATGTTCCTATGGGATCCCATGGGATGATTTTCTATTTTCCACTAGATCTAAATTTAAACATGTGAAACCGCGGGGCAGCTAGTTATCTTATAATTTCGGTAAATTTATGGAAAATTTAAATAAATAAAAGATCAGGCAACATTGTAAGCGATTTGATGAGGTATGTGTTCGTAGATAAGCAGTCGTAACTGTTATCTGTCGATAAGATAAACGAATTTCTATCCGTTTATCGGCGGCCCGTTTATCTGCGAACGACCAAAGTGGATTATATAATCACTTTTCGTTACAATGTATGAACAATATCAGTGTATTACAATTTGATACTGATAAATAAATTATATGCACACGAAACTATATAGAAAAAAGGTGTTTGTTTATCATTTGTAATATGTAAAATATAATCTGTATTAAATATCATATAGTCGAATTTTATTGGACTAAGTATAATAAATTCGATTCGTTTGTCCTCAAATCTTCTATATTCCGGTCTATTTTTAGATACGTTAAAATTATGTACCTACTTTTATCTGTATTCTCACTAGTATAAATCAAGAAAAAATTGTCTATCTTTTTAGGATTGAACCATTTTTGTTTGAATTTATTTTTGATCGCCAACGACAACTAAAAGGTGAAAAAATCGTAAAAACACACACACCAACACAATGTCACACAAGATGTAAAAAATATTATCCCATAGATACATCCATCAGATCACATTTTCAAATTATTGCTGAATAAGGAAACCACGTGGTACTAAAAATATTACTACGAGCACTGCACACTGATAAAGAGTATATTTTTACGTATAAACCTCCTTATTATAATAAGAAAGTAAGCAGCGAGTGGAATAAGCAATAAGTTAATTCGTAAGTCGGTCTCGTACTGAGCCCTTGCCGCGCGATCGATATTGGAGCATTTAACGGAACTAACTTTCTGTCGAGCCATATTTATATGACCAACTCCTAAATAGCCACAAATTTAATGTGTGCCACTAGATTTGCCTGCGTAAAACCTCACGGATACCGCTCACTCTTTTAATGGAAATGTTACTATTTTTCCAGATAAATAAAAAAGGTAAATATTTATATTTGCCCTTTAAGCACATCCCTTGAGTTTCCACAAATATTTTATTTGTACCTTCTTACTATTTCTTTAGCTATTAAGTAACTATGTACCTGTAATTTGTGGAGGAAAATAAACGATTTATTTATTTATTTATTTATTTATTATCCCTTGAGTAGTTTTTGCATGAAAGAATAACACACGTACAAACAAACTTTATAATATTAATAACATAAGAAAATACTAATGTATACTATATATAACACAATAATAATGAATGAATTGAAACTTATAATTTATAGTTTTTACTAGAAGATCATGTAAATAGAAATACTTAGGTCATCGACGGTCTTTAGACCATAACCACCGCAAGGCGCTATTTTTTCATTGCGTATTTCGACACAAACATACAAAACCTTTATTCATCATATTATTTATTGGTCTCCACAGATTAAACACAATCGTACAGAGTCACGTGTGTCAGCACGTTTGCTTGTATTTTACAATGCCAATGTCAAATGCTATAGAGATGAATCACTTGAGAATCACGTTTAGGAATTAACTCAAATCGCGAGTCGGAGGCATTACACCGTTTTTATGTTTCCGTGTGTATGTTCGTCTGTCTGTCTGGCTCCATCTCATGAACTATGAACCGTTTGATTGGAACTGTGATGGATTTGAATCTGATGTGTTTATGTTGATATAACAACAAATACTAAAGATTGAAATGTCTGAAAACTGAAAAAACTTTTACAAATTTATTTGTAGTTTGTTTTATACAAAATATGTGCAGTAGCCCGCAAATATAAGTTTGTCAACTGTAAGTTGTATCTACTTAATACCTCATTTGGCACGAAAGCCACAAGAGTCTGACTTGCACTTGGTTAGATTTTTATTATTCTTATTGATTTTTTTGAAATTTTTATGTGGAAATTGTGTGAAAAAGAAAAGAATTCTATGCGGATGTCGGTAGTCCTGAGAATCGCTCCGACTGTTTTCCCCTTTAAGCCAGAGAGAGAGAGAGAATGCAAAAAAAGAAAGAATAAAATAATTATCTAATTCGTATATCAACGCAAAAAAATGTGTAGGAGGCTCGCATCTGCCTCATCTTATAATAACTTCAAGGTCGAACAAGCTCCTCTACTCTAGACGGTCACGATTACCTACGTCTGCATGACGGACAGACACTTAATATTCATAAAATATTTATATGTATCATAATTTTATATATACATAATTATATATATCTCATTTATCATTGTGGTTTTAGGGATCCCACCCCAGACGTGGTACAATAATTTAGGAGAGACTGCACGAGAGCAAAGTACAATGTTTTCATATGTTTAGCATCAGCGGCATGTCGTAAAGTTTTAAATACATAAATCAATTTCCGTATTCTAGTGTTGAGCAGTTCTATGTGTTTTCTATAGGGCGGTATTAAGTCACTTGTACACTATTACTTCTTCGCATATTATATAGGGCGGTATTAAGTCACTTGTATACTGTATTACTTCTCGGCATATTATATAGGGCGGTATTATGTCACATGTATATGTTACGTCTCGTTGGCCGAATGAGTAAACTAATAAACAATTTGTTACAACAGCATATTGTATGACAACAATAAACAATCACTATCAATGGAACCCTCTGACGTCCGGGCTGAGGTAAGCGGAGCACGTTCGTTGGTTCGAATCCCGTCTAGGTCATGGATGGTTTATCTATGTATTATATGCATGTCTATAATCAAAATCTTTACATATAAAGTTTCTCAAAAATATAAAAAAGTATTAAATATATTTCCGTTACGGTCCGTCGTTACGGTACTTAGCCATGGGCTAGGGTGACGTGGTGTGCAAAGTCCACGGATATTAGCAATATAGCCTTCTTTTCTACGACCTTTTTTCAGTAGGTACCATCACAAACCATCGACCTACACATGAACTTTGCCAATATATACTAAACCAGTTGTGATGTGTCGCTATATGTTGTTAGTCAAAACCTTAAGACGTAATTGAGCACGGTAGTGCCATGCCTAGACTGCCATTAATACCTCATACTACTGTTTTATTTTTATGTACTTCAGCTACTAATAAAGCTGTCATTTGTGATTTAACATACTTGTGCTATTGTTTGTAGCGCAAACAGGTAGAGTTTTTACTACTGGTTAATAACTTTGTTAATGGTCGCAAACAGAACCCACTCGTCATTTACATAATGTTTACCTTGGATATTACTTCACATAATCGTTAACCGGTACTCCATATGCTGCAGAATAATTAGAATAGAATAAGGAAAGCAAAGCTGGGGGAGGGAGTGTAAAATGATGGCGATCGACGCCTGTGGTGTGCTTTGGGAGAGGCCTATGTCCAACGGTGGACTACAATAAACTGATGATGATTATGAGAATAGAATAGGCTATATATTTATATAATATAGTTAAAAACACACACAAAACAGCATCTATAAAATATTATTACAAAGGAATTTATATATAATAAAAAAAAACAAATACTATAACAATACAATTGTTCATTAACCTGAAAAGAGTTATAAAAATAACTAATTAAAACAATAACACAAAAAAACAATAAATACAAACACAGTAAGAAGAACATTGTCGTTAGTAGATTTAAAACAATCTTTATTATGGTTTATACAACAATACAATTAACACAAGGTATATTTTGAACAGTAATGCAACTTCGTAGGTACTGAGTAGGAATGTCAGTCGGCTTGGAACTTGGGAACATTAACTAATTAATATAAGCAATATCGATATTATGTGACATCCAGACAATAGAGAAAGGAAAACAGTGACAAATAATAAAAATAAATAACAGGCATAAGATTTTTGTTACTAGACAAATGTGTTGAGAAGTTATGTAGTCGGACATGGAACACTGACAGACTTGTCGGAATGGTCACCCCCTCTTATCATCCTTTGCCGACCGGAAGGGACGCGGACGTGACGTAATAGTGGCTACACTCTACAGCCTTAATGGGAAGCAGAAATCAGTGAGACAAGCTAGGATACCTACAACATTCTTAAGTTCTTTGAACTGCCGACCGTATTTGTCAAAACTCAGAAGTTCCTGAAGCCCAAGAAATATGTTCGTTTTATTATTTGGTTACATAAATAACTACTAGATATTTATTGATATTAAATAGTCTACGTACATCGAAAGCGACTGCGTTGCAAATTGTTAACCATTATTCATGAGTGATAAGTATTTGTTTATCAGAATATATTAATATATTTTACTTTTATTTTCCATACTGTTTATGTGTTTTTTAGTATGGAATTTACAGACAGATGTCAGTTTAATACTAGGTTAATGCTTGGATAAAATTAATATATGTGTATTAATAAGGGGGTAGAAGATTGCGTGTCAACTTTGACCAGCTTCGCTTTATCTCTATGATATTGAACTTAATCCACATATTTTTGTTATGGCTTTTGCGCCAGAAATACGCTTTTCTGGTATATCTTGGCATATTGTCTCTGGTTACATTCGAAATTAAATAAGAGGACAGTTGTCAATAAAATAGGAACAATAACAAGTTAATATCCGCATTGGAATCTTGGAATGCGTGTCGTTAGGTGATGTAATTTAATTAATTGTCGCTTGACTTGTTGGATAGCTCATTTATAAAAATGTTTAAAGTTACTTATTGTCTATTTCTCAATGAAAGTGTTTATTTATAGACTAGCTGACTCGAAACTTTGTTTTCCTTTAATGAGAATTTGAAATATTTTGTCAGATAAAGACGCTTCAAATTAGCTTATTCAAGTAATTAGTCTAGGACTAATAAGAGTTTTGTTTTGGCATATATTATATAGATAAACTAGGAAGGGCTAAAGGCTATGATAAACTACTGTACATGCAATAAAACTACATGAAATATCCTTTGTATGTGATTTAAATGTAACTTGTGTTAGAAATAGGTGCTAACAAACCCTCTTTCAGACTAGATTGCATTTTGAAGGATTTTCTCAGAAGAAACCATTGATCCAATTGTGATGAATTGTTAGGATACTTTAAGAACTAGCGGGAGAGTAAAACATGAAATAACATAGGTATTTTGTACTTCCTAATGCTAATTATGTAAGTTATTTGGTTTTGTATACTATAATGGCGAGGCGTTGCAAGGTTGACGGTTGCAGCTAGCAGTAAAGTATAAAACATAAAGTATCAATGTCACAACACAAACAGTTGTGCCATAGGTTAAACAGGTTTATGTGATAAACAGAACAACACCCTACAGCCCGTTATAATGACACTTTGTTATAAATTCAATGTATGTACACATATTAAATACCAGCTGTACCGTGCGCGCGTTGCTACGCCACCAACAGATACGTTAGGATACGTAAAGGATGTTTTGCAACTTTCTCAATCGTGCTCAATGGTATATACTCTTTAAGAATGTGACCGTCGTGTTTGCCGTGCCGAAACCGATTAAAAAAGGTGTTGCACACATGACAATATCAAGACAGATATTGCTCTTGAACTTCGCTTAAACTATGTTGCCAACTTAGGCTCAATTCACACCAAAAGCGCTGCGAAGCGTAGCGAAACGGTGCGCACTTTCAGTGTCATATAAATTTAAACTTTATTTTCATTACTGTGGTACTTATTATCGAATTCTCGCGACTTCCGCGCGGATGCCAGCGAATTCTCGCGCAGTCGCGGGAATCCGCGCGACTCGTTCGAGTTTGTCATGCGATAATAAGTATTATAGTAATTATTATAAAGTTGAAATTCATATGACGCATAAACTGCGCTTCGCTTCGCTGCGCTTCGCCGCGCTTTTAGTGTGAATTGACCCTTATTGAAATAAAACTTCTATACGCGCTCTTGACATGGAGAGTAAGCTTGCGAGAACGTTACAAAAGTCGCACATCAGGTGAAGCCAATGGAAGTTGTCATTCAAATTCAAAATTCAATTTCGATTTGAGTGAAACTTTTTTGTATTTGAAAAATAAATATCGTATGACATGTTATGTCATTGTAACTAAGGTAAAGAAAACCAATAATTAAGTTTAACTTCAGTTGTGTGGTCTAAAGCACATGCTTTTTTATCAAAACAAATCTTTATAAAAGACTGGGGCAGGACACCGATCAATTCTTATTTACAAAGGAGATTGGCCAAATTACACCCGGTCACTAACGAAACTTACGTCAGTTTTTTAAGTCTACTTATATACAAAAATATACAAAAAATCAAATCCATGGGGTTACCGAGATATAGTGCGTACTTGTCAAACAAGTTTTTCTTTGTTGAAACAGGTACAATTATGATTAAACCTCTATTGCAACGACTTAAGTAGATGGATAAGAAATAATAGACAATAGAAGGACCGCTACGCTAGACGAACCCTATGTGATCCTCTTGCTGTCTTTTTCTTATTGTATTCTATTGTAATGACTTAAGTAGATTGATAAGAAATATCCTTCTCACGGGTTAATATAATAAATATTATGAATATAATATTATACATTACATTATGTAAAATGTTATACATGTTATATTAGATCTTTTGCAATTGAAAAATAGTAGTGTAATTTTTCATTGACTATAACTTGGCTGCTCCAGGGGTTACAGAAATAATCCTCTAGTTACATCTTAATGTCGTCAAGGTCCGCTTTGGATCATGGCGTCATAGAAAAATGGCCAATCTCCTTTATAATTGAAATAAGTACTAACTTTTACTTTGATCTAAATTATGGAACATTATGTAATCTGTTCATGTTAACAAACCGTCAACTACAACCATTACGGCTCACTGCGCAATTCACAGGCATCAATCAATAAGGTGTGAATCGCAATTTAACTCATGTCGAGGTCAATAGCCCACTTGGCGTGAATCCAACGCAATAATGTAACCTCATCAACATATTAATCAATGGCAATTCTCATTCTCTACCCGTGATACTAAGTTACAGAGTCACGGACATGGGAAACAAATTTTTGGGCAGGCAATTTTCGAGGTACCTTTCCTTATCTATATCGCTAGGGTCTGTGGCCTCCCTGTATTCTACTACAGTGAAAACTGGTACCTCTGGACACTGCTCTCTGGCTGAGGAGCGTAGCAGTTTGCCTACTTGCAATAAATACTTCACATGTCTTCATTACAATTCAATTTGTTTTACGTAAGCCTTAGAGATCTGATTTGTACTATAATTCACATCAGTGGCTTAGTATTTGGGTGGAAAGATAACAAAATACTGCGCGCCCTACTTTGAAGGAGCTACGGCAGTGGTGAGAACAGGATTTTCCCTACACTACACACTAAACTCAAGGCCTCATCTGATCAATTTGTTACAAGCCGCGGACGATATAGTTACGCCTCTTATACATACACATTACACAGTATTACACAGAGCATGTGCAAACACAGCAAACATTACGATTAGAAATCGCGCTGAAAAAAACTCACACTACGTTATTTGTTTTCGGGATGCAAGATAACTTTGATGTTATTCGTTTTTAATAATATAGTGAACAAATGAGCAGCCATGTCACCTGATCGTAAGTGATCTCTAACGCCCGCAGGCATCCGCAATAAAAGAGATGTAGGAGATGCGTTGCCGACATTTTAAGAAATAAAAATGAATACCTAAGCTCTTTTTCTATTCCAGACTGTATAGGCTATACCTTTAACCTACAAATAGATACAAATTCAGTAGTTTATGTGTGCAAGAATAAAAAACACGCAAACACATTATCGCATATATTGCATGCGTAGGATAAACTATGTCTTTGAACCTTACCGCACGGTTGTCACGTACAATCTTATTACAATTTATAATCTGATTTGTAACTAAAATGCCCTATCTAAACAGGTCAACAATAATAATCTACGTGAGTTATCTATGATATTATAATAATTACGTACCTACATGTTTATATAAATTTAATTGCCTAGGTAAATAGTTATTTTTCCGCTCTCTAAAGTATTCGAAACAAACGTCACACTATATTTAAAAAACAAGGCATTATAAATGGTTCTTCATTTATTTGAAATTTTAATGCACATTAAAACTTCGAAGACTAAATCTCTTATACTTGTTTGCTTGCACGCTGAATTAATAAAGCTAACAAGTTGGTACTTGGTCCCTTCATTCTACAGTTTATTTCAGATTTTTTTCTGCTCTTTACTTTTCTGCTCGTATAGCTACAGCTATAGCTCTTTGAAAAAAAATTAATTATGCGCAGCTATCACATAATTATTGGGACAAAAATTGGCTTACGTTTTTATTAATAGAACCAATTTGTAATTTAAAAAATCTATTTTAATTTATATTTACTTCTTGAAACAAATACTTTTTAGTTCGTTACAATTTAACGCCTATGCCTGTATAGATACGCAGTGTCACTCGACTTTCATTCGTTTAGTAAGCGATATAGAAACTTCGGCACACAAAACCAAGGCTGACTTGACGACATTCCATAAAATATCTAAGATCATTGAAACAAAAACTACGAGTCACGCCAAATGACAATTAGCTGTTGCTGCTGCTTTGATCTTGAACTTCATTTTTATGTTTTTACCTTTCAATGAAAGCTGAAAATTTTGTAATAGGACATTATTGCCTTTGGTTTGATTTATTGGAACTTTAGTTTTTACCAAACCACTTAGAGGCACAGGAATGTATTAGATATTACTATTCTCCAAGAGACGTCCGTATGTATGTGTGGTAAGTAAACGCTTGAATCGATCGAAACACAATTTATTATATTCGAAGAAAATAGCCTTTTCATTTAACTGAAAAATAATCGATTAGGTTCGAATCGATTCTTAAGTAATCTCAAAAATAAGATAAACTCAACTGCATTTGTAATCCGGTGCTTGGGCGCGAACTTAACTCCGTTCAATAATAAACAACTTGAGTCACGTGTATCGTAAATTACTACAAAAACGTCATAACTCTGAAGTCTTTTATTACATTGTATAACAACACAAGCACTTTTTGAAGCGGAGAATGATGTGCATATCAATCTCCAGCCTACCGTTTATTGTGTCACAACGCATATTACCCGCGGTGAAATATTTTATATTTTATGCAACCTTTTCAAATGCAGGCGACTATTGTTGCGAGTTCACGAGTTTCCGTGGTCTATTATGTTGTGGTGAAGGCAAACAATTGTATATTCTTCATCGGGTGCGCAGCTAAATCCTACGAAGTATATTATACATTAATATTAATACTTCAGTTTAGTGTAGTAATTATACTTTCTAAAGCCTGAGACGAATGCATAGGATGGGGCTCACTCTGTCCCAATATGAAGTAGCTTTTCCTTTGAATACTAAGGATCCTGTGCTCATAGTCTATTCTGAACAACAAAGTTATGCCACTACCGTGGCCGTTTCTCGTAGTAAGCATGAAAAAATGCGATAGCTATGGAATCCAATGCAATATAATTGTCTGTCATCGTATAAGTATATCAGTAATGAAAAAGTTATGTCGCCTTCATAGTTTACATTTTTCACATTCGTATCAAGTCAAGTACAAAGCATACACGTGCACGTTAAACTGGGTCGCACCAACTTAATATACTTGTGTTCACGTATGAGAGAGCTGAAATGTCGCAACTGTGCTGAAAACATTTGAACATGCTTTTACTGTCCAATTTTCTGATGTTTTGACATACTTGACTATATTTTTATAGTACTGAAAGTAATATTGTTCTGTTATTGCTTCTGAATTATTTAATATTAATTTTCCAAGTTTATGGATCTTATGTTTAATTTAAATACTTTGTAAAAAAATTTAACAAGCAGATTAGTTCAGATAATAGTACACAATCACGTTATTATTATTGCTCCTGAATATTTTAATATTAATTTTCCGGGCTTAAGGATCTTAAGTTTATTTTCTTAACATTATCTTAAATACTTTGTAAAAAAATTTAACAAGCAGATTAGTTCAGATAGTAGTACAGAAACACGTTATTGTTTTTGCTTCTGAATATTTTAATATTAATTTTTCAGGATTATGGATTTTAAGTTTATTTCTTAACATTATCTTAAATATTTTGTAGATGTTTCAGATCTCATTACTTATGAGTAAGATTAAATCTAAAAAAACGTATTTTATTAAAATAAAGTTGTATAATAAATCATAGTTGGGTATGTAAAATTAACATGTTATTTAATAACCGTCATTTGATACACCGTAATTGTGTTATAACATTTTTTTTATTACTTTAAATAAATAAATAAAAAAAACATACGTCGTTTTAAATCAGAGGAAGAAAAATGTGAAACACCGTGAAGCGTTACTGGGTAATTGTCTTAAATTACATAAAAATCGGCCAAACCGTTTCAGACAGATCGTGCAATAGGGGCAGCACTTAGCTGAATTTGGCGTGTCCCAGTGTTCATTTTAGGCTATTTTATTTGCAAAACAACGACAATGTCATGTTGACATTAACTATTTAAAATTATATTTTCACACTAAATTATTTTAGTTTTTACAAATTGAAACGAAAATATGTGTGTTAAAGGTTCATATTTCAGCCACCAGTAGGCGTGACAGTTTTGAAACCTTAAGTCTACTATATGAATTATATTGTCCACTATCAAAGCTATCTATCAATTATAGAAAAACAACAACATTATCATAACGTTTCTTCCGTGACCACCAATTACTGAACGAGAGACCAAGCAAAAAGTCTTTTCCTTGGATTATAATGATCTTTTGTAGAGTAGCACCTTATTCTACCATAACATCTATTCGGTGGAGAGATTCGTTGTTCGAAAACTTATACATTGGCAACCTTAGCTAGACTTGAAAAATATGCTCTTCGTGCATCAGGACACCTCTACTAGGACGTAGTTAGACGAGTTTACTCTACCATAACTAAATAAATAGATTGAATAGGCAGCGGCAGCGATTTTCCATTCTAGTCGACTCACTGACAACCCTAAGGTAACCTTAATTATATTTGAATTAGGTTTAAGCTTTAGTTATAGTTAAATTCAAGTAATATATCGTACTACCCACGTATGAAAACAAGAGTGCTACCTGCGAGGTCAAGTTGAATGAATTCATTATAAAAAATTGTGATAACTGTTATAATTATAGTATAGAATAGAATTAAAGTATAATACTTAACAAGGCTACCGTAATTTATGTAATTAGATATTGTGCAACACTGCTGCTAATCGCTGTGTGATTACAAAATGAAAACAGTTATGGCGACCGTAATAAGTCGTAATAATTCAAAATCTATTTAATTACGTTCAATTTTATTCGGACCGGTTAACTTTATTACAAACTGGCTTCCGCTCGCGACTCTGTCCGCGCGGATGTCGGTCTTCGCGTGGATGGATTTATTTTTATTCTACGTATTTTTCCTGGATAAATAGTATCCCATTTTATGCCCAGGATAATGAGGTATAATTATCCAAGTTTCATCGTAATCGAACCGTTAGTTTTCACGTGATGCCTGAACATACAGACAGACAGACAACAATTTTTTAAATCGCATATTTGGGTTTGGTATCGATCCAGTAACAACTATTTATTTTTTCAGTATTTTCAATTTACAAAATTGACCCGTCTACAGATTTATTATATTATGTATAGATAACTTTCACGTAACTGACAGAAAATAATCTTAGATTGTTTTCAGTCGTTTGATATCTGTCGCAGTAACGTGTTCGCGTATAAAAAGAGCTGAACACAAATTTTTATTAATAAACTGGGCTAACGAGGCCTTTAGATGACTACCAACGCCCATAGACATCCGCACATTTGTCCATCATAGCAACCATATTGCACTCGTTGCCTCCTGCTTTAGTGAACCGGTAATTTAAAAATCGCACGAGACGAGAGCGAGAACATAACTGTACCTTTGCGCCGGTAACATCTGAGCAAGAGGTACCTCTGGCCACGCCGCTGTAAGCTGCCAGCTATGCTCGCGTTTCGGTGGTTTGTGAGGTGTGTTGGCCCGTCGGCGTAACAATTGTGACGATGTTTATAGGCCTCGGTAGCCTTCACTAGGCTTAAACTCCATTGTTCTCTCATACTGAAAAATACGTTATAGCTATATCAGTTAAACTTGTTTTATTACAGTGTAAACTTAAGTGGATAATTAAGAAGGTATTACCATGATCTCTTTAAGATAAGCACAATGTCTAGGTGTAATAAATTAAAAAGAAAGAAATTTTTATCTAGATTAAATAGTAGGTATGTTGCATGACACCATCTTGATTTTTTTGCCAGTTTAGGTATTTCTTTGTAGGCATATTTTATAGTTCGTTCCTAAGGCGATTTTAATGAATTTCTTATTATTATCTCATGTATACAGCGCTGAATTATGCTCTGGCAGGGCCCAGGGCTTAGAGATCTGGAGACTAAGCGAGTATTGATTATAGGTACTATTCTTCCATCCCATCCCACCCAAGACCGGTACAGGGAAATAAGTTTCGATAAACCTACACTGGTCTTATAGAAAAAAAAATCTAAGAACTGTGCACATATTTCTCTAATATAGTTTAATACATTTTTATCATCATGCTTAGTCCTTGATGAATTTTTTTAGTTACTTTGTATTAAGGTTTGCTTACAGAGGATGCGAATGAATATCGAGCACTTTCACGGTATTTCCCCTACTACATCTTACTGGATGATGGTGTTGATAAAGACAACATATTCATGATTCACATTAACCTAG
>LUGF01017429.1:307849-328329 GCA_001625245.1 Calycopis cecrops | reverse complement strand
AATGGATACGACACCTCATGAAGCAGCTCAAGCTGTAACATTACTTCAAGCAGGCGTTTCGCAACGTGAAGTCGCTCGGAGGCTTCGAATTAGCAGATCTTCGGTACAACGGGTTTACAGCCGATACCTAGAGACTGGAGCATTCGAACGCCGACTAGGCACGGGGAGACCTGGGGGGGAGGGTTACATCAGCAGCAGATGATCGATACATTCAACTGACTGTTTTACGAAATCGTCGCCTCAACGCAGTTCAAGTCCAACGAAGTCTACGTGACGAACGCCAAGAGGTCATAAGTTCAGATACCGTCAGAACAAGACTTGCTGAACGAAATTTAACTCCTAAGAGAGCCGCAACAGGGCCAAAATTAACGGTAGCCCACCGTCGAGCACGACTTAATTTTGCTCGAGACATAGGGATTGGACGTTAGAGCAATGGGGCAATGTACTCTTCACTGATGAAACCAGGGTGAGTATATGGAAGTGATCGATGTGAAAGAGTATATCGTCGACCTGGAGAATGCTATTCCCAGTGTTGCATCCAGAAAACTGTTGCTTATGGAGGGGGGTCTGTAATGGTGTGGGGTGGCATCTAGTTAACCGCACATACAGCGTTAGTTTCCATCGATTCGAGGAGCCATACACGTGGACTGACTTCACATCGCTACATCACTGAAATCCTCGCAGATCACGTGATACCTTACGCAGGATATATCGGGCAGGATATGCAGTTGATGCATGATAACGCAAGACCGCATGTTGCACATGTGGTAACCCAGTACCTACGCGACGTCAGCATTCGTACGATGGACTGGCCAGCTCGATGCCTGGACTAGAATCCGATCGAGCATTTATGGGATGAACTGAAACGTAAGGTTCAAGCCCGGGTACCTGCTCCAATAAACCTTCATCAGCTGCGAATCGCAATTGAAGAGGAGTGGAATGCAATTTCTCAAGATTTCATCGTCAGGCTGGTAAGGTCGATGAATTCGAGAATGCTGGCAGTTATCCGAGCAAGGGGAGGAAACACTAAATATTGATAAAAAACTTTTTTCATTATTTTTTCATTTATTCTTTCTTTATTTTTTCATTCATTTTATCATTACCAACGATAATACACAACTGTTAAACGACAGTTCATTGTCTTTTAAAGTTTTAGAGGAAAAAATAACTTTGTTTTTTTTTTGTGTTAAAACTACAGGTATCTCGGATTTTTTAAGGATTGTGGTTGGTAGCAGTACTACTTAGGTAACCAATACAAAACAAATACATAAATATTTGAAAATTCGTGGTAATGGTAGTTAAAAATATCATACAGGGTGTCAAGTTTCCAAGGATTTCAGAATTTGTTTAATATTTAAAAAAAAATAATGTTAAGTATATTTTTTTTTTATTTTTTCTAGACTACTCATAATTAGGTCTACCCTCTGGTGCCCGCTTATCGTTGAGTTTTGGGTCACGTTGTATATCGTGATTGTGACAGTGAATATATTTACGAAAAACCAATGATATTACAAAAGTATAATATCATTGCGAAAAACTAATTGGGGACAATATTAAAATAGCATTAGAACTCTTTTCAACGGTTTAATTTTTTTGTCTGTCTGTTTGTTCGGGCTAATCTCCTTAAGTCTGGTCAACATCAAAAATACTTTTTACTGCTGCAAAATTGCTCATTTCTACGGAAAATCAGAATTTCGGCACAATGCAAGCAAACAATAACAAATCTCTTTAATTATAATATTACTACGCTATGCAAACGAAGTCGCAGGTACAAGCTAGATTTTAATATTTCATATTGGAAAAAAAACAATCATATTTTATTTTCTTTTTTTTAATTCAATAGATTGAAAATAAAATATGATCTATCGGCAAAAAAAATATACAATTGTTAGAATTTAAAAAAGTTATTACTTTGACGTTTGACGTTTATAATTTTCAGCGATCGAAGCTGAAAAGTAAATATTTATAATATAGCATTTATTTGTGCGGTAGCAAGTGTAAAATAATCTCCAATCATACATATTATAATACCCGGTTATTATTATCAAATAAAAAGGTAACATTTAGGCCTGTATTACTTAATTAATTGATTTTGTTTACTAGAAATTCAAGTACTTATTTCGCAATGCAGCCTGAGTAAAACTGAATATTAATAAGTTGTTGACGTTATTGGTTTATTACAAATGCTATAAAATAGAAAGTTTTGTTACGTAATTCAGTTGAAAGGTGAAATTATAGCAATAATTTAATGTAAGACCGATCACCATTCGACAATGGAAAGTTGGAAGTTACCTTGTATTAGATAATAATTTTAGTTTGGTCGTAGCTTTCATATTTGTCGTTCCTACACTAAAGACGTTTATTTTGTAATTGTCTTATCTAAAATAATGAGTTTTTTATTTGGTTCTGTTTATTTATCTGTTATACCAGAAAGTATGTATTATCTCATCATTTTAAATATTTTTTTATTTTATTGTGATTTGTTGACTTTTATGTTTGTCAAAATAGATATTACAATTAGAAATTTTAAAAAAATATATTAGTTTCAGGAAGTGGGTATCGCCCATATTTTCGCAGAATGTCAAATTCTGGCGTTACGTCTGAAGCTCAAATAAGGTATATGCTGCAGTGGTTTGGGGAGTTCAGTGAGCTGCAACGTGAAGACTTTCTACCAATTATAACTGCGGCTCGAAATAACCAGCCTGACCTGTTGGCGTCCATCCTCAAATCTCTCACTTGTGATGAAAAGCCAGCCAGTTTGTTTCAATGTCGTGTAAGTTTTTTTTTACTTCTAAATTCTTTGTAATATTTTAACAGCTTATATCATCATCACACAACAGAGTCTTCATGATTCTGTTTTGTATTTTGAACAATTAGAGTCCTAACTTTTTTTTGATATCCGATGATCCTAATTTTTGTGGCCCGATAGCAAGCTTTTTTAAATGTTTCCTATTCTTTCTTTGTTTGTAGCGTTGTTGTCTAGCTAGTTATATGAAGTTACTTAAATTTAATTTCTGCATTTTTTAAATTATGTTAAACGAAGTGAAGCTCGCAGCATTCAGTGATCTGAAGAAAAGTTAACTGAAAATAATACTTAGTATTTGCAAAACATGTGAGGTTTTGTGATCATTATAAAATCAATTTCCTTTCTAGTATATTTGTTTGTGGAGGTCCATGTTTATCTGTTCTTATTCTTCAATTGGAGCATGGTATTAATATTTTTTAGTTTATATTCAACCACATATTTAATTACTCTTTATCCACATGGCCTTCTATTACCCAAATGTATTATATAAAGTCCCCTATAACATAAACAAAAATCACAAACATCTAAGAGATAATAACGAAAACAAACATACGTAGAAGTCATCAATGAGAAAAAAAGCATCAAAGCTGTATTACATTTAAATTAGAGTAGCATGAAATGTTCAAAATATCATGTCATTCAGCCATGAAGATTATGACTGAGGAAAGGAAAAGAGAGGGAGGAGAAAATATATATAGTAAGCCACTTTTGGGATTCATTTGATTTTCTTACAAAGAATGGTGGGTTGGCACTGCAAGGTCAAAATGATTTGAATAGGCAGGCCATTTTGGATGATTCATTATTTCATGATAAAGATTATTGAATATATTTTATTAGTTATGCATAAACATTTTAAATTATAAAATATATAAATAATTATTAGAATAATTTTTAAAACATTTCATATATCGTCATCTGGGCTATCTAATCTCGGAAACGACTGGATGGATTCGAATGAAACATTTTGTGGTGTATATGTTGCAGTCGGATTGTATAATCCGCCGTATTATATTACGGCTAGCCATTTAGAAAAACAGGGCCGTTTTGTAATGCGGCAGGTCAACGCTTAGCCGGATCGAATACGGCTAGGCCAAACTCCGCCAGAAAGTGTTCGCCGCTAAACGTTATTCAATATAGCTAGCCGTAATGCAATAGTCCGTGTCATTATTCGCCTCTTTGACAGAATATAGTTCCCAATTTTAACACTCGCGGCGCTCACAACAACAATGGCGTCAAAATAAGGAATATGTCTCACTAGAATGCGATAAAAACATTGATTTAAACAAAGGAAACTTGTTAAATATATATGCAGAATTATACTTGGATTGGTTAGGTTAAGTTAGACTATGTTTATACACAACGAGCGAGCGAAGCGAGCGAGTCCAGTGGATTGACACAATGAGGCTAAACGTGAGCCGCCGTGAGTAACGTTCTACAATATAGAACGTTACTCAACGACAATCCGGCTAATCGTTGACCCGCCGCATTACAAAACGGCCCTGTTTTTCTAAAGGGCTAGTCGTAATGTAATACGGCGGTTTATACAATACGACTGCGACATATAGATACTAAGCCTGGTCAGCATCTAAAACACTTTTTACTGCGGTAAAATTGCTCATTCCTACGAGAAATCGGAATTTCGGCAGGGAACAATAACAAATCACTTTGATTATAATATTACTATTTACTACCAGCGCCACGTGGTTTCACCGTCATAACCTTCGTTATTCACAGGCTGATGTCATTCCTCGATAAACCGACTGTCTAACTGAAAGAATTTTTCAATTAAACCAATTGTTCCAGAGATGAGCGCATTCAACCAAACAAATTTCCTTATTCAGTTCTATAATATTTTGTAGGCTACCCATGTTGTATCCATGTTGCTGTAAAGCCCCTGAAATGTCAAGCTTGTACAGTAATAAAAAAGATCGCGATAAATTGTTAAAGTTGCTTTATAGTAATCAACCGTGCAATGTTCAGATCCTATGTTTTAAAATTTTTTCCGTCAGGGCCCTTTATGTTTTCCAACTTGTTTAATCCTATTGTTATGCCAATGTTTATACAGCTATTATTTTCTTTCAGATCAAACTTTTTAATGAATGGTATCCCACATGGACTGAAGAACAACAGGACAGAGTGATCAGGACTGTCTCGGAGATGGATCCAGATTTTGCAGCGAAATTGCAAGATGCTCTGCAAAATGGGATAAAAACCAACGGCCATGTGAAACATATTGATGATATGATAAACGAAATCGAAAATCAAAATGATGAAGAAAAACCGGAGGAAGAGGAGGAAGAAGTTTCTGAAGCTGCTGAAGAAGAAAGTCAAGAGTTTTACGGTGAGGAAGAATCACTGGAAAGTGACCGTGACATGTAAACTTTCAAATTATCAGCCATGTTATTTTTATCGTAATTTTATTACAAAATAGAACATAAGTTTACCTTTCCATATTTATAAAATATTATGTTTCTTAAAAATGTATTAACCACCACCAAAATGCATATCTTTTATAAGAAATGGTGGAAAAAGTTGTATGTTAAATGCAATTTTTCACTAAAAATGAAATGTTTTATGGAAATTTCGTCCGGCTGCTGATGCATTGATGTAGTGAACAACATTTTTATGTCAAGTACAGACATGATAACGAATTTAATTCTGGTTTTATCTAAGTATGTTGAAATTAACGTACTAAAACCAGTTTAAAATAACATGTGAATGGTGTTAAAGGGACTTATTTTATAGTGAGAATATTTAATTATTCTACTTGTTGTTTAATATGTGTTAGGCGTAGCCAACACTAGTAATTATACACTATTCAAATTTGAACGAGCATTTATTTCGTAGATCCCTCTGGGGTTTTTTCTGTAGAAAATTGATCCTGTTAAAATCAAATTGGCCACCCCTGTTGTTTGAAGTATTCTCTTCCATAGCTGCTATCGAAATTATCTACCTATATATAAATGTAATCCCTACAGCCCAATATGAATATTGAGCTGTGATAAATGTAATATTAAATAATATTTCGTATTAGATTACTAATACCTTTTATGCAGCTATGAGTATTATATAGTGGAAAACATAGAAAAACTACTATTTAACTAAAGGCTGCACCACATTCATGAATTACATAATTATATTAAGTCATTTTGATATTAAAAAAATAATTTATTATCTTTATCGCACACTTGATTAAACAAGACTGCCCTTACTATACAATTTAAAAATATTGTTTTATATAGTAGAAGATATGTTAAATTATTTAAAATTTTAGAGTATTGGATCTGTATTATTTTAGTTTTGGGTTTAGTACCTGATGTTGAATTTTTATATTTACAAACAAGTATTGTATAATTTTTATATGACATTCCATTGTATTATCAACATTCCATTAAATTTTTATATAGAATCTCAATTTCTTCCAATTATTTATAAACACTAAAGAACTGCACTATTTAATACCAGGCTTTTGTTTAAAATTTTCTTTCTTTTTATCTTTTTCAATTTGTGGCTGCTGTTAATTCTTTATTTTTGTAGCATTCTACATTATGTGTAGGTTATAAGTAGTTAGAGTTCTGGAAAGTGCGGCACAGAACATGTTTTATATATCCTTTATTTATATAAATAATATTCAATGTTGTTGTCAGTAGTTACTAACATATTCATATTAAATTTCTTACATATACTACCATATCTGTTTATGTTTATCAAGAATGATACTAGCTAGATATTGAAAACTTTAAGACAATTGTCAACGGCAATGGCCAAGCATTATGTTCCAATATAAATTACATTTGTTTTGGTCCGTTGAAATAAAAAAATTCATAAACGGCATAGAAAATTGCTACTTTAGTACATTATTATGAGACCTTAGAGTCAAGTAATGTATTCATTCTTGCGATGTTGTATTTCATAACGTAATAAAATAATAAAAAAAAACTAAGTTTTAAAAAGTTTATGAAAGAATCTCTCAATGAAAAAATAGAAACAGATGTAGTGGTGTCACATTTTGAACATTAGGGTTTTTACCATTAAGTACTTACTCGAATATATTTTAATATTTTCCTTATATCTTTGTATGCTCTATTTTCCTGTTATAATTTTTTCTTGGTTGTACATAACTACTATGGCTCATGAACTTGTCTGCCTTATCTTGTCGCTAACAATCTGTAGTTCCAAAGAAAGTGTAAACAAAGACTTGTGCCAATATTAGATATTCCTCCGAAGGTTTTAGATTTTATTTTATTTTGTCATAACTTATTTTGTCATTTGATTGCCATAGACGCTTGTAGGCGATTATTGTAGGCAATATGTATTGGTATTGTATCTGAAAATATACGATATATGTGAAAGTGTTTTATTATTTCTTTTTACCAAGACACCTTACATTGTGTAGTGAAAACTATTTGAAGTGAAGTCTTGTAAAGAAAAAAAAATGAGTCTGCAAACATTCTATTGTAGGTCACCGGCCAAATTTTCAGATTTGATTCAGAATCGACAATACATTAGATTTATGAAATACATAAAACAAAATAAAATATTTTTGTCCCGTACGAAAATAAATACCGTGTGGCCTGTGGGTAACATAATCGATCGTTGTCATCGAGCGCTGCGCGCGGCTAGATACGAAACACAATCAGCTGTTGAGGTCAACACACTCTTCGGGTGCCAATGCGCGTAGCTATATTTAGGGATCGTTTCAAATCCATGTATATGTAACAAAATATTACAAATAAGACGATAAAATTAAAACACACCCTTGAAATGATGTTTATTTCCTTATGTATGTAAATATGGGCGGTGACCAAAAACTAACCCTGTATTTCCTATTAACCCGCCAGCACCCGCGCCTTTAGAAGTTTCACGGGCACTCGCGTGTATAGCATTTTGCTCACGCTTATATGAATGTTATTAAATGAAGGTTTAACCAGGTAATATTTTTATTTTTTTATTTTATTAAATAAAATACACCTTACTTAATCTAAAAAAAACATATATAAAAAAATATTTGAAACATTAATATTTTTTATTTTAATTAACAATCAGTACCTATAACTAATTTACCAGTCTTCTAAGGCAGTCTTACGGAAAAAATTAAACAAATAATATATATAATAACAATCACTGATATATGTAGGAATAATAATTAATCTTCATCATATATACGAGCTTTATATGTATCACTTAATATATAACTATGCTCGTTACATAAACATTTTTGGCAGTAAATGCAGCACTTTTTTCTTGTGGTTTTTGCGTCTTGGACAAACCGCGCAGTTTCCATTCGGTTCGGCTTTGTACTACCATCTTTGCCTACGTAACACAGCTGATTCCCCAATCCAATTGAAGTAACCTCACCTTCTACTTCCGATGAAGGTTGTTCGGTGTAAGTAAAATGATGACTGTGTTCACTGCCTCGATCGCTTTCAATATCATCAGCCCTAAAAGACGGATCCTAAATGTCTTCCTCCATGAACCACTCTCTTCGATCTATCTATAATAAAAATACATAATAGTATTATATGACATTAATTTAAAACTATAATATTATATAAAAGTTGCACTAAAACTATCTATATGATAAAAACAAAAAATAAGTTATGAGTAGAAAAGTACTTACGTCGATACCCGCGCGATGAGCAAAACGCCGCTTGATGGTACACGTTGCAACCAACTTCCTCGTCCGAGTGACTAGCACGCACTGGTAAAAAGTAAATTGTATCTAGGGGCAGAGGAGGGGTTAAAACTCAGCTACCGAAAGAGCGATGCCAGTACGCATAATTTTGACAAAATGGCGCGTGTTTCAAATTTACTGTGAGCAAAATGCTCATAGCGCGAGTGCTCGCGGGTTAATATTACAAATGCGAAAGTTTGTATGTTTGTTTGTTTGTTACTCCTTCACGCAAAAGCTGTTCAACCGATTTTCTTGAAATTTGGCACAAACAGAGGGTAACTTGGATTAACATATAGGATAGTCTTTATCCCAAAAAAATGTTCCTATGGGATGCCATGGTACGATTTTCTATTTTCCACGGGATCGAAATTTACGCGGGTGAAACCGCGGGGCATGATTTAAGTTTCTATCGTTTCTATCATTCCCATTTCTCTGTTAATTGCTTTTGGACCTAGCTGATTTTTCTTCGTGATTTTTCATTTTAATTTTTAATAATGAAAAAAATCTTAGGAGGATTACAATGAGCAACCTTTGCAGTATAATATAATGTAATTATGTTTATTATTATTTATCAGAATATGTATCTACATCCTAGTTCTTATAATTTCGCCTGATTTCTTAAAAACTGTAGTTAATTTTGGAGCTTTTATTTGAAGCGTTGTTTTACCTACAAATGCAATTTTAGGAATAGGTAGTGCCACGCTGCATGCATGCTTAGATGAATAGAATATTACCTAATTTTGATATTAATCCGATTTATAAGTAAAACAAGGTGTACCACGCGACGCCGCGCCGGCTGCCCGTAACGAAGTGACGTCACAACTCAACACCCTCAGTGCGCCCGCGGTCGCGCGCGCTTCTTATTTATTTCTGACGACGATATCTAAAAAACTGTTCATCTGATTGATATAGTGTACAGGGCAATTTTAATCTGCATTAAATGCCTAAGCTAACTAACATATTAATTTGAACAAGAACTAAAGAAAAAAGATTTGATAATAACGTACCTAACATTTTAATTAAAAATTTGAACATAAAAGTGGTTAATTGTAAGAGATAGAGATATGTTATAGCGGACTTTTTTGTAGGATTTTTATAGATTTTGAATTCACTAGTACATTACTCAGCTATATCTTTGCTACTTTAAACGGCGTTTACGTGGAAAGCTCCCAGTTGGCGAGACTTGCGACCTCTTCAACATTTAACGCCATATTTCTGCTAATTTACATAAAAATATACTAAATTATTTACTTGAATCTTCCTCAAGAATCATTACATCCGTACCAGTCTTTCCACTCTGACCAACTAAACTGACCAACTGCAACGGACCAACTATTTTTTCCGTATAAAAATCCGTTTGGCAGTTTTTGAGTTTATAACATATTAACAACATTAAAAAACTGCATAGCGATTCCTTCAGAATAGAAAGAAAGAAATAGGTAGTCAATGAGAGAATAAGTATAATATGATGGTATTATTTGTGAACATCATTTAGGTCGTTTTTGTAATTAATTTGGTGTAGGTAAATAACGCATATAATAGGGTTTTTGTAAACATATTTATATGTAGGTACCTACCTACGCGAGAATTAAGACGCGCGTCCATGCGCGAAACTGTAGTTTTTGTTTAACAGAAATTTGACACCTTAACTTCTAAAATTGTTTAATGAGCTAAAAATAACTAGAAATAAAGGTAAAAATTAAAAAAAACATGACCAGGTGCTTCCTTGGATTCTGCCCCAGTGTGGGCTGAGCCTTAAAATATCCAGATAATATTAAAAAGCTAAAAACTTTATCTGGTTAGTTTTAGTGTTAGATTGCCCATTTAGCGATTAAGGCTTTATATAAAGAGGACACACGGGTGAAACCGCGGGGCGTCCCGCTCTTCTAGTCTACCTGTAAAGTTTTGTAGTAGTCAATTGATAAAGAAGTGTCACCCCCTGTGCACCTGAAATGGCTGATTGTGATATCTTCACATACGTTCTATGTGTAACCGATAATTAAATCAAAAGGAGGACTATCGCAGCTCGGCGGCTCCGGCTATACAAATTTATAAACAGGTCTATACCGATATACTAGCCGACCAGTGCCCACATCATTGGGTATAAAATCCCTTAGGTTTATATGCAGATGACACTACTGGACGCACAGCTAGTAATACAATAAAAATAATAAAAAAGTGTGTGTGTGTGTGTGTAGACCACACAACTGAAGTAAAACTTAATTATTGATTTTCATTAACGTAGCTACTATGGCATACATGTCATATGTTATTTATTTTTTAAATTTAAATTTGAATGACAACTTTCATTGGCCTCGCCCGATGTGTGATTTATGTTACTCCCCGGTTCCCCCCTCTCCCTCCCAACTTACTCCCCAAGTCAAGCGTGCGTTTTATTTAAAAAATAATAGTAGTAGTAGTAGTAGGGAATGCAATACCGGGATACCGGGATCCCGCATGCCGTGAGCGGGATTGATCCCGTTCGTAAAATGAGCGGGATCCCGCGCGGGATTTGCGGGATTGCAGAGAAGCTAAAATCATGTATTACGAACGACGATTAGCAGAACGAGCATTTTCTGCTGCTGGTCATTTAGTTTGTATGGTCAGGAGCCATTTAGCAGATGAAACAATCAACACCTTAACGTTTTTAAGAAGTTATTTTCAAAATAATGTTTAGTTTTCTACTTTTGTCAATTTTAATTTAAAAATTTTTAGTTAAATTCTAACTTTCTCAATTTTAAATAAGTAAGTTAATTTATAATAAATGATTATATAATTAGATTTGTTTCAATACGTACCGTCAGAAGTTATATGCATGAAGTTTTGTTCATGCGGGATCCCGCAAATACCGGGATCCCGCGGGATCGAAAATGTCCACTCCCGCAAATTCCGGGATTGAGAAATTCCTGCGGGATTGCATTCCCTAAGTAGTAGTAACGTGGTTATAGGAGTTATAGGAGAGAACTTTAACTATTTTATTTTCTTTTATTTAATGTTTAGGTATCGATTAGACATTTTTGCAGTTCATTCAGTTCTATTTGTATTAAAATCACAACCACTCTAGAGAATATTATATCAAAAATAAAAGTGTAAAAATGTTAAAGTTTTATGACTTAATATAAACTAGAAGTTTAACGTTATTAATTTTTATTGAGATGGCACATTGATTGGAGTAATTATACACTTACACTGCACAGTGCTGTACGAATAATCATCAAAGAATACAAAAGTCATAAAAAAACATCACAACAAAAATACAGTAACCTACTGGAACTTGATGTGGTTGGCTTTGAAAAATTCATCATTAAGGTCGCATTTTGGACACTATCCAGTCGACATAGGATGTGACCCGCGTATACACTCCCGGCCATCCTTTGGACCCACAAGGCGAGGGGCCGTAGGACACAACGCCGAACGCTACCCAGCTTTTGGTCGATGGGTCCTGACCCATCAAAGGACCCCCGGAGTCACCGCGACACGAGTCCTGGCCGTCGAGGCCACCAGCGCAGACCTGCGTGTTGGATATGTCCCGGTTCGCTTTCTTGTACACTTCTTGGCACTGCTTGTTGGGAACCACTGGCAAACGTACTTTCAATTTTACATCCGAAGCAGACCCTGAAAAATGCAACAAGTTAAATACAGTCAAATTAATATGTCTCTTGTTACCAAAATTAATCACAGAAAATTAATGCGAGTCGATTTTCATTTTTCTGTGCGCTTCACTGTATACTTTTTGAATTATGAACTGTGAATCACTTGAGTTAAGATTATTTTTTAACTGACTTGACTTCACCGATCACACATTTTTGTAACGCTCTCGCCAGCTTTCTACCTAAGGGTCAATTCACACCAAAAGCGCGGCGAAGGGCAGCGAAACGAAGCGCAGTTTATGTGTTATATGAATTTCAACTTTATAATAAATACTATAATACTTATTATCGCAAGAGAAACTCGAACGAGTCGCGCGGATTCCCGCGACTGCGCGAGAATTCGCTGGAATCCGCGCGGAAGTCGCGAGAATTCGATAATAAGTACTACAGTAATGAAAATAAAGTTTAAATTTATATGACACTGAAAGTGCGCTCCGTTTCGCTGCGCTTCGCCGCGCTTTTGGTGTGAATTGAGCCTAATGCGCGTTCAACATTATGCACTCACTTGATTCTGTCTTTCCCCATCCTGCGACCTCCATGACGTAATCATCGAACGAACTTCTCAATAATTGCTGTGTTACTGGCAGGCAAATGGGTTTTACGAAATCTGCGGAAAATGCAAACAAATTATTTGTAACGTAATGTTATGCACACGGAAAAGGTATATCAAACGTATTGGTTGATGATATCATATTTGTTAGCAAATAAGGAAATTATACTTTAAACCGCAAATACTATATGATGATACAAATGACAAAAACATAGCCAGTTATAAGTAAAGATGATCTTAAGTTTACGCGAGTGTTACACATTGTAATGAATAATAATATTATAAATGTTCGGGTACTTTTATGGCATCAGGACTCTGGACATTTGTCATCCCAGCCCACCCGAGGCCCGTGCTGGATTTACGCATAGGCCCGTGAGGCCTAGGCCTAGGGCGGCACGATTTGGGGGCGGGAAAATATACACAACGTTAAAATTTGAGACCCGAAATATGTGCCCTTTAACTTTATATTAATTTGGTTTTTTTTTGTGAATTGTGGAATCGGTGGAATAAATGGTAAGAATGTATAGAACTTTGTGGCCCAGGGCGGTAGTAAGTCTAAATCCGCCAATGCACGCGACCATGGTTGATGTAAAGCCCCTGACACGTCGGGACTGTACTACTTAAATAAACCGCGAGAAAAGGCGTTAAAATAGTTTTATTACAACACAGCTAACGATGTTTTCTTTATAGTTCATGGGGGCTACCGACGCTCATAAACATCGCCATAGAGGTCATACAGTTGCGTTCACTCTCTCCTCCTCCATGGGCCACCGCCTACTTACACACCGCTCGAAACGTGACAGCACAGCTGTCATTTTGCGCCGGTTTCAGCGAGAGGTACCTCCCCAGTCGTGCCGGTCCAATTCAGCTGCATGCATAATGCAGCGCGGCACTTCCTCTACATTAAATATTTACTAGTATTTTATTTTTTTGTTCTTTTCTTTTTAACCAACTCATCTCTAATTATTTTCAATGTCCTTGTCCCGGTTGTCTGGAAGAAATCGCTTCCTTGGCCATAAGACCGCCTGTTTGCTTTAATCTTTAAGTTAGTATTACTGTTGTACATATTATATTCATTGTGGGCAAATAGAGAATATTTTCTTTCTTTTCTTTCTTTCTTTCCTCTTTCTAAATGGTTAATAAATGTTTATGAAAATGCTATATTTAGGCTATGGCTTACCCGTAATGTTAATGTTTTGTGCCAGCCTAAGAATCGCAATGTCATCCTGTTGGTTCTCAGCTTTGGGTGAGTAAGACTCGTGCACGATAGCCTCCTCCACGTCAATGTCGACCGGCGCCGGGCTGCAGTCGCCTCTCTGGCAGTCCATGTCCGCCTTCAAATCCCACTCTCCAAGTCTCACTTGAGATCTGTAATTAAACATTTCAAATACATATATCACTCATAGCGCGCCAAGCAGATTGGCAAAGGCTTAATATAATTATTTAATATACATTTTTCGAAACAGGTAAGTGCTATAAAAAACCAATATATTTTAATTTTTTAATGATGGTACGGAACCATTCGTGTGCGAGCCCAACTCGCACTTGGCCGGTTATTTTATTTATAGCGATTGTATGAACAACAAAGTTGTATTGGCGCTTTTTGAAAATGTATAATTTTAAAAAAACTAATACCTAATGATATCTCGCTCAAACCAATTTTCGTTGAAAGTTTCCATTGAGATCTTCTTAGTTTAAAAGTCAGAGGGAGGTCATCTAGCTCGCATCTATCTTCCATAAAACTGATTTTGACGAAAAATGGTTGTATTTATTTTGATGTCATTTTTCAAGATCTTTCCATAGACACTCTTCTCATACAGGTTGGATGAAAAAAAAATTAGATATATTCTATGTATTGAGCCCCCGCTTCATTCTTCAATGATTGATGGTGATGCATGATCATAAAGAACTAATGTAATTATAATAAAGTAAGCAATATTTTTTTTTTCTTACAGTCTCCATGTCGGTGGCAAATCAGCTCCTTTCACACAATGCGCTGCAGTTAGAATGTATTTCTTAGATATGATCACTCCGCCACAGTAGAACCCGAAACCTTTCGCTGTAATTTAAATTAGGTAATATATAAAACAAATATCCACTAATAATATCATTTTATCGGTCTTGTGCAATTTGAGTCAAGAGACGAGACCGAGACAGATGGCAATCTTTGGGAGAGACCTTCATCTGAGAGGGGTTCCTATAAAAGTACAACAAAGAACAAAAACAGTATAATATAAAATTTATTTTAGGAAACAAAAGACAGACAGACAATATTTGTACCTATAGATTTTAAAAGCTTGACGTTTCCGAAGCTATACAGCAACCATTGTCAAGTGTGGACTGGCTTAAAGCTTTTGACACGTCAGGACCGTTAGATAATTAAATAAACCACGATAAAATCCTTTAATGATGTCTTATTGCAATGAGTGATATTCGCGTAAACTGACATCATTAAGAAGGGGTTGCACCGATAGCCCATTTATTGAGTAAGGTTATAAGTTGTATATCATCAGGCTTCGATAAATAGGAGCGGCAGCGTTCACGTGCGAACGCAGTGGAAATTCTAGAGCGCTGTCAGTGTTTTTAACAACAGAGGTTATAACATAATGCATTTACAGGGTCATAATTCAGAAAGCAAAATAAGTGATTTTATTCTGTTGTTGTATTTCAAACTTGGTTTGAAACTGTTTAATTTTGTAAAAAAAAATATTTTTTCTTACAGTCGCCAATTATACAAAAAGTAGTCTTTGCCTTTGAACTGTTATCGGTTTGTACAATGATAAACATTACCAATTCCCCTCTTGGTACCTTCGTCGATGTGAATTATGAACTAACATTTTTGGCCATAGTTAAAGTAGTAGTTAATAACAGTTTTTCTTGAGTATTTTTTATTTTTTGTTGCACCTCTGCGTTAGACTTTTGTCTCTTTATTTAAGTCCTGTAAATTATTGTTCTTGAGTAGATCTAGTTACCCTTATGTGTGGAAAATTTTATGACTCAGAATAATTTATGTGTAAATTATAAAATGTATTATGTAATTATTACGTACTGCACGCCTTTTATGGCTAATTGTAGAATTAGGACATATTATATTATGTATCACCATTTGTACCTTCAATTGCAGTAGGTAAATACTTTTGTTTCATTTGATTTGATTCTCGCAGTGGACATTTCTGCTGCTGCGGATGATGACGATGATTCTTTGAAACGGCAATCAAAATAATAAAGAATTATAATGAATAAAACATAAGGCTAGTAGTACCTGGTGAGATTTAGATGATCTGTGATGGTTAAGAAGTTATGAATCTAAAGGAAACCAGACAAGGGTGTGTATTGTGAGGTGTGGCACAGGGCACTGTATTGCTTTTTCCTTCCCTATTTTGAAACTGCCATGTGTGCGATGATAACACTTATGAACTTACGTTTGTCGTATCTCAGCAGAGCCATCCAAGGATGCTCATCAACGAACGTGGCAGAACCGCCGACTATTCTATCCGCATTCTGTATTCCACAAACTTTTGAGTCAGGTAACAAGCTTTCTGTATCTTCAGCTGGCTCGAATTCTGGTGGGCAACATACCTTGAAATAAGATAAAATGAGTATCATATAAAATTGGGGTAAAATAGCAAATCACAATCCAATTTTGAATTTAGCGGGTGGTCGCAATCTCGGATCCTGCGGGAGCTTAGGGGGGCTGAAGCCCCAAGCCACACAAGCCTTAGGGGGTCTCTTATGTTCTTTTGTGCCTATAATAGTGGCCCCTCTCAACTTCAAACCCCGGTGTACAAACACCATCTGATCTTCATCCTGCGTTGATCGCAACAGTATTCGGAATTTAACTGAGACTAATTTAAGCAAGAATATTAAGCAGGGTTATTTTTAAAATTCCTGCAACTTATGAAGGTTAGATAGGTTGAATGGTAGTGAAGCCAGTTCTTATGCCAGTGGCGTAAGCTGATATGCTTATGCCACTGGACTCTCTCCTATTTAAGAATATGTACCAGTCAAATTAAACGTCTTCGCGGAGAAACCGCATCAAAATCAGATTTGAGTTTTGAAGACATGGCAATATTTGTTTGCACAAAAAAATGATTGAGATCATATTTACAATTTTGCTTATTGCGAATTTCTGATATAATAAATTTGCAATTTTCATGACTCGGTCGAGGCGTCCCCGTTGTCCTCCTACCTCCCCCTCCATCAGGTCACGGGATACACACCTCAACAAACACGACAGCACAGCTGTCACTTTACGCCGGAATCATGTAAGTAGAGGTACGTGTCGGGTCGTGCCGCCCCACTTCGTCTGCATGCATGATAGAAATTGGAAAAAATGTGTGACTGGGACATAATTAATTTATATTCCTTTGGCTTTAGTGGAACATACCTAGTAGACATCCAGGGTTATTTGTAAAACACCAGCGAGCTCTCAGATAGCTAGCAATTTTTACAACAATTTTATTCTACGACTTTTGACATTTAATATAGCAGTAAAATCCGTGTACCTATTAGTAGTAGTAGTATCAGTGCATTGAATATATTTACGAAAAACTAAATGGGGACGATGTTAAAATAGTATTAGCACACTGTTTAATTTTTCAATTTTGTCTGTTTGTCTGTTTGTTCAGACTAAACTCCGAAACTACTACTGGACAGATTCGCCTGAAATTTTTTGTGGTTTATAGATACTAAAGCAAATCAACATCTACAACACTTTTTACTGCGGAAAAATCGGTCCTTCCTACGGAAAATTCAGTAATTATACTTTCCCGAAGGATTTGAAAATTTCAAAGAACTTTCTGTGGTGTTATCATCTTATGAATGAAACTTAATATGAATGAATCCCGAATTGCAGAATAAGTAATAAGGAAAAAATATAAAATAATGATTGTTATTCGATACGAAGTTCGCCGGGACAGCTCGTAATTCAATAAATTAATTTTAAATAATTTTTAAGTAAGTATATTATTTATTATATTTATAATGTACTGTGGTGACATTTGTAAGTCCCACGGGCCCGCCGCGTCTTGTTGACCTTATCTTGCATAGGTACACAATGCACTTATAATGCTCGGACATATTTATTTTTGTATGAAAAATAAAATAGAGAATTATGAAGAGTTATAAAACGTATTGTTTAAGATGATATCTATGTATATTTTTGCTGGTGTTTATTTTTTAAATAACCCTGTATAGTAGATATACCTAGACATATTTATTATATATGGTAAAAATGTACCTTTGGTATATTGTTCTCGAATCCACATTTCAATTGGGTCGCTAAATCTATCATACCCTTGTTATTCTCACGTATTCCTTGATATATTTTGCCACATTTTTCTATTCTGATACATTTTGCATTGCTTCTGCATTCGGGATAGCCTTCAAAAATATAAACAACTTTATAAATATATCTAGGAATAATTATTTCACCATAGTATGATGATGTTATTGGGTATTTACCCATCATCATCATCATCATCATCAACATTATCAGCAAAATCAAAAATACAATTAATAATTACTTATAACAAGAGAATATTTAAAAACTCAAATAAAAGCAAAAACACAAAATCTTCAAAAATTGCGTTACGTAATACTTGAATTCTCCCTAATCTAGAAAAAAAGGAATCCTATCTGTATCTAAATAAATTATCCTGTTCACGTCACATAAATACGCACTTTCACTATGTGTTTACTCACAGTGAAAGTGCATATTTACGTGACGCTGTGCTATAATACTGTGCAATAATGGGCCATTTAACTCCCGCCTCCTCGGCGGCATATATTATAGACAGCAAACGAGCAGTCGGAGCGTATTGATAGCTACCGATGACCATAGACGTCCGCATAGTGGTAATACAGATGCCTTGCAAGAAACGCGACAGAATTGCTGTCACTTTACGGTGTCGTGTAGGCGAGAGGTACCACCCCGGTCGCGCCGGCCCAACTCGGCTGCAAGGCAGCTAGCACGACCTCTTACTGAGTGTCTACCATTACTTGCAGTCGGATGAAAATCAATAAATTTCGCACGTTCTCTAAATACTGCTTTACTTACTAATAGCCCTACCAGCTAAAGTTAAACGGTTTTAGTTGCGGTGACGACATAATGGATGTGCTTCAGAAACAAGCCGCTGCCGCTGCTCGCAGCTAGCCATTACAAAACTAGTTCTGCGTCTGCCGTCCTTGGCCACGCTTATACACAAACAGCGAAATATTAATTTTACATCCATAGCTGTTATTGCTATACAATATTCTTTTGTTTTTTTTTCCTGGTTTGCTCATGAGAACCGATATCGCATGAGGAAAACTCGACCGAGAATACTGCGGCCTGTGTTGTGTATATATATGCCATATCGTAACTAGATAAAAATACATTCATTCAAAATTTATATATTTCGACAATTACATAAAACCCACCCAAATCTTCAAAGTGACATTGAAGCACACCTAATTGGCCAACACGGTAACCCGGTTCGTAAAAACTTATATTAAACATTTAACATTATAAACATATTTATACATTGAAATTATTATCTTTCATATGATTTTAATGTTTATATTATCTGTTTTATTTTAAAATACGTATATTTCTCTGTTTAATTATTATTTAACTTATTATTTACATAAAAGCATTATCTACCATCTAAATAGGTCATGAAGGTATACTAAACTGGTCAACACAACTGTCATCATATACCTTGGCATTCAAATAAAAAATAAAACAAAAATAGAACATGGCCCATATTTGGTATCTTATTTATTTAATATTAAAATTTCAAAAATAGAAAAAAGAAATGTAATATTGTTTATAGCATACCTGCGCCGGACGATAAACTGACACCCAGAACACAAACAAACACAATTTGAATCAAATGGCCCATGTTGGGTGCGGAGTGTCCGGTGCAGGTTCCACCTCGACACTCTGAATGCGACTGGTTACTGTGTGTTAGCGCATCGACGTTGACCCTCCGTGTAGATCGAATAGGTTATCTGTGGCTACGAAAATATATTATTTTTTACTTCGTACAGAACATGTTCGGCGGACGAGCGCCCTGTGCGCCGAGAGAGCACGTCTGTTGAGTTCACATTATAGTGGGGATTTCCTTGTATTTTCCGCGCGTCACTGACCCTAATTTTATTATGTTTCATTTCATAGCTTGGCAGGACAAACGAGCGATCGCAGCTGTTTGGTGACTACCCTTTAACGTCACAGTTATGCCGACGCGTAGTCACTTTTAACCCCGCGCCACCAACTGGGCCACCGGCTACTCACAAACCACAAGAAGCACAGTAGCATAGTTATCACTTTTAAGGCTGTTTTATGTAAACAAGAGGACCTGCAACCATGCGAGCCGATTCCGGTGCAATGTAACAATGGCTCTTTTTAAATTTGAAATTGTGTATTTTTGAAATGAAGTTTAATTTTTATTCAAAACAGACTTATATAAAATATTGTTAGTGTCAACTATCACGGGTTCAGCCCTGGCCCTGACCCGAAAAGAATAATAAACAGACTTGCTACCGACAGGGTCTCATTATTATTTATTTATAATTAAATTAAATTATATATTAATATTAATCAATTAAGTACCTATAAATTTACAGTCAACTGACCGAGGAGAAAAATTATGTGATCCCCCCGAGGACGCTACCACCTTGACGTGATGGGGGACTGGCGTGACTCTGTGATCCCCAAGGCTTTGACGGACAGGCTACCCATATCGGACCACCCGTCCCTGTGAATCAGCAGAGGATTTACATGGATTGGAACGTGTGGCGGGACCGATTTGGCAATTG
>LUGF01017429.1:296877-307177 GCA_001625245.1 Calycopis cecrops | reverse complement strand
GGAACGTGTGGCGGGACCGATTTGGCAATTGGTGGTCAGGATGGAAACTTGAACCCAATGCACGGTTCCACGTCTTAGTAGGGACTGTTCAAAAGCAGCCGGTCAGTCCCAAAGAAGATGTCTGGCCTTTTCACCGAGGCCAGCCTGTCGCTGGAGCGATCCTGTTGCCTGCGTTTTTTTTTTATAGTACAGAGGGCAATCGAGCAGTCGGGTCATCGACATGATGGTGTTTTCCGACGCCCACAGACATCTGCAACACCAGGGGTTTTGCAGTTGCGTTGCCGGCCTTTAAGATGAGAGTAGGCTCTTTTCTTGAAGATCCCTAAGTCATATTGATATCCGCGTCCCTCCAATTATAGCGTATATATAGTGCAGCGGATTAATCGGTATTGGATTCCCAGGAGCCCGACATAGGTCTAGGTACCACACGGACTTCTAGGTATATTACGTAAATGAATTCCCCTACATTAACAAAAAAAGGAGAAAAATTCTAACAATATTATGTAACTTACTTATGCACGCATCTACGCAACGCAAACTCCATTGCCTTAACGGTTAAACCAATTACATAATAAATGTACTTAAAATTTTTTTGAAAATTTATTAACTTAGAGTCACATTAACAAAATACAGGAAATAATTAAATAATTAATGACAGAATCAATCATGTGATCATTAAAATTATAACTACTATTGTGACAGTGAGCTATAACTTATGAAATACTTAATAACTTATTTAAAATGAAAATCTGCTGGTATATTGCTGTATGCTATGTTTTCTCAGTAACCGATTTTATAAGTCACTTGTATTAAATAAAGCTGGCTTCTCACTGCGCGTGTTAGCCCGCGTCGCGCCGCGCCCGCACGCGCCCCGCGCAGTGTGAACTGTGAAGAGCTAGGCGCGGCGCGGCGCGGGCAGGCGCGACGCGGCCTATCCGCTAAAAGGCGGTAACTTCAAAGGCGCGGCGCTGGCTCGCGAGTGTAGGCGATCGATACATATATATATATATATATATATATATAAACACATTCATCCACAAACCAACAGTACGCGCCGCGCCGCGCCAGTTTCCGTTGGGTGGCGCGGTGCGACGCGCGTGGCGCGTCCTCGCGCGTGGGGCGGCGCGGCGCGTAGTAGCACGCGCAGTGAGAAGCCAGCTTAATATACTTTTTATACCATAAATCTACCATACCATAAACATACCGTGTATTTATTTAATTAATACAATTATTTTGATTAACAAAAAATGAAAATAGTATAAAAAAGCCTATATTATTTAATACAAGTGTATTATAAATGCCCATCAAGAAGTGACAATATATTCCATCAACCACACAACTTCCATCAAATACAAGAATAACAAAAATAATATGTTCTTTTCTCTCACATCGAAATTCTCCCAGAGCCCCCGCAGATCGTAGATTTTTGTGTCAATATTAGTTTTGTCAGTTTAATTAGGAAGTATGCGGGCATTATTACTATTATCTATCCGAGAACCTGCTGTTGGTCTAAAATAACCTTCGATGATGAAGTCACAAAATTTTAATTTATTAGGATAAAATATTATACAGTATTTTCTTTTAGCTGGGGAAACCCATTCCACAGTGTCATTGTAACAAGAATTGTTTTTGTAACACGCACGAACGATGGTGTAATATTCTACACGTAATTAAAAGAATTTGGTGACTACCGAGACCCATAGACATCCGCGCAACCCGATGTTTTGCAGATGCGTTGACATAATTTTGTCCAAATTCCTTCCCCTAATGGACCACCTCTACTAAGCCCCCAAACACGACAACATTGGCGTATTTTGAGGAAAGTAGATTATGGAAGCAAGACCTCTTCTCTTGTCTCGAAAAGCCAAGGTGATACGGTGCCGATCCTTTTCCGAGTTGATAAATGTGTGGTGACCATAATTTGACTACAAAGTAGCAATGGCTGACAAACTGTGTGGAGCTTCCTAAATTCTAAAACACACAAAGCTTTAGACTTTTAATATAACAGAAGGCGTGAAGCGGAGGTTGCGTTGCAACCTGACTCCGAGAGTTCGTATCGAGCCAGGGATCAATATGAAACTGACGTTATAAACTTAATATTAATTTGGTGCCATTGAGTTATTATTACTACGTATACATATAACTCAATGTTTGGTGCAAAGGTACTTACTTACTCCATTTGTGTCTTTATTAGATGTTTACCGGGATGGATTCACTATGGTAGGGGATGTTATTTTCATGAAAGCTAACGAATACACCTGGCTATTGTTATTTTCGGCAATATGTGAGATATAGAGATCAGAGAAGAGATTGCTTGTGAGAAGAAAGTAGGTACTTATGGTGCTTGTAAAATCTATTATATTTATTTTTTATACCTATCTTTTTATCTAGTAATCTAGTAATAATTCATAGATACATTACAGAATAGTTATAAAGCCTGATATTTTCTTATTATGTAGGATACATAATACGAATATAAGTTTAGCTTTATGACGTGATACGCTTTTAAATTTTTCACTTCCTATTTCCTACTAATATTATAAATGCGAAAGTTTGTATGTTTGTTTGTTTGTTTGTTACTCCTTCACGCAAAATCCACTGAACAGAATTTCATTACATTTGGCACACACATAGAGGGTAACTTGGATTAACATTATGGATGCCATGGGATGATTTTCTATTTTCCACGGTATCGTAATTTACGCGGATGAAGCCGCGGGGCGCAGCCAGTATAATACAAAAGCATACCAGGTCAGAAACATGGAGCATGTGTAGCATTGGATACCATCATTAACAGTACCGGAACATTACCAAAGGCAGCTTTGAAGAAATTTACACTGGGTATTCAGCCATATCACGTGCCGTGAGTCTCGCACACCTCAGAAACCCACCAGGGAAGGTAAAGGCGCGTAAATTCCCCTGCGTTACCAGAAAAAAGAACTTCTGTTTATATTGAACTGTTCATAAAATGTTGCTATCATCTGCATCTGTCTAAAGCATTTTACGTGAACTCTAACATAATATACGACCGGTTCTTTGGCCTTCAACCCAGAGATCTTGATTCTTATTAACACACAATGAATTCATAAAATCTGATAGGATTTAGTTGGTCACGGGTATTTTGCGCATATTACTGTGATTAACTAAAAGCATATGTGGGTTTTTTCGAGTGAGAACTTCGTTAGCGGCGTTAGGCAAGGAAAAGTATAACTCGTTCTCGTCTGATCAGAACATGCTATATAGCCGATTTATATTTTACTACCTGTTACCCGCGGTTTCGCTCACGTGGTTTTACGCGATAAATAGGAGCCCATAGCACTCTTCAGTCCTTGAAATATCTCCATACTAAATATCTTATTTATCTGTTATTCCGATTTGATGTGAAAGAAGGACAAAGAAACAAACAAACAAACACACTTTGGCATTTATAATATTAATATGGACGGTAGTTTTAAGCTTTCACTTCGATACACTTCTATCGAAGTTCGTATATTTATTTGCCTGTTTATTTATAATATCCACGGGGGACAGATGACCAACACTCCGATCCTCTTGTTGACTACCGACACCCATAAATATCTCCAACTCGCGTTGTTCTCCTTTGCTCCTCCCTTCGACAGGCGCGACAGCATAACTGACACTTTACAGTGGTATCATGCTGGCGAGAGGCATCTCCCTCGTGTGGCCGTCCCATGCAGCTGCAGTATTTCCTATTATCAACAAGTCGGTAAGTTTTACAAATACACACTGTATTTGTAAAAATAAATTAGAGTATTGGTTCATTATGTGTTTGTCACACATTTTCACATGACAGGAATGACATGACATGAACATTCAGTGCCGCCGACACGCCTCGCGTGATCATGAGAAATTCATTCGCCATGCCGCAAACACGCCAGGCGTGTTCTGGAAGTGTCAGTGATATTTCAGAAAATTGCCTACATTTTCGTTTGGAATTCTTAATGCGTATTCCTTTATCAATAAACTAAGGATTTTCGAAGTGGCCATTGGAAAAATCTCGTTTTGCATTTCCAAAAAAAAAAAAATTATTATGTAATGCCGAAAACACGCCAGGCGTGTTATCGTGTCTTTTTATGCCGGCATTGCTACGAACTTTAAGAAAAATGTGGTGGCATTGAATGAGTTAAATGGGTACTATATAAAATTTCCTATTATTGTGTCAATGAAAATACTACATTTACCTACTACATTTCTTCCCGCGCGTTTGCCGCGTAGTGACAAAGCCAGGAAGAGCCAGTGTAGGTACTCCTGCATTGCGCTTATTATTTTGCTCCCACCTACGCAGAAAGCGGAAATTTTAAAATGAAAGAATATTTATCGCGATGGCCACTTGGGTGGTGAAAAGCCACTGCACATGCATCGGTAAGCTGACAATATTCCTTGTGGCGATCTACCTAAGCGTTGCTTTATATTTTTTTAAATATCAAAAGACGATCCCACTTGTCCGAGATGTTCTGACGTAGTAGAATTCGCGATCGTAACGGGATGGCTGCGTGTACGAGTGTTCCTTGTACCTATGGGGTTACCTATGAAGCTTCTGCAAGACACGACATATAAACACGGAAAACAAAGAAATAATAATTATTACGTTTACTAAATTATTATTGTAATTAAAATTAACGTTTAAATAAGTGATGTCTATAATTAGCATTCATTTTTTCAAATAACTATTTACTAGTTATTACTAGGTAATATAAATCAAAGTTTCATTTTTGATTGTAGCCAATCGATGTAAGAGGTCACACGCGTGTAGACCCCCGGCCAGCCCTGACTACCACACGGAGTTGGTCCGTACGAAACCACGCCTACGGCCGTCCAATTCCCAGCTTCCCCTTGACGCATCAGCGAGCCCCCAGAATCGCCTTTACACGAATCCTTTCCAGCAACCCCGCCAGCACATAGCTGCTTACTCGTCACACTTCTCGCTTGAGCTTTGTACTTGCCGACACACTCTGTTTGATTAGCGACTCGCACGCTAACTTGTAGCTTAATGTCTGACGATGAACCTGAAAAAATATATAATTAGAACAACTGTACTATCTAAATATTATGTAGTAGTCGTTACTTAGGTAATAGTCGTATTCTAGGTATTACAATAAGCAATATCTACAATTTCGTCATAGATGATATTCGTATTGGACAGGTTTTTTTTATTATAATATTAGAAAAATATTATTGTACTATTAGAACTACGTATATGTGCCTGGTCTTAGTTAGTGTTTTGGTGCAGTTTGTCATCTCTGTCAAAGACAAGGGCGCCTACATAAAGGCCTAATACAAGTAAGTACTACAAACATAATGATAATTTGCTAACTCCTTTTTTATACGTGACTTTGATCTCATAAGATTGGATACGGCGCTTATTTTAACAGGTTTTGGTCATGATGCCTGTACAGTACAGTACAGAGTTCATTAATACAGACGAGACCTACAGCGGCGTTTATATATCAGAATGTTGGCTGCTTTCTAGTGACGAGGTTGGGCAACTCAATGATACTGTATATCAAAATATTATGTGACTTACTATTTTCTGTTTTGCCCCACCCTGCAACGTATAAGTCATTGCCTTCAAATGAGTTATTTAATAAGTTTGCATCTGTAGGGAGGCAGATTGGTCGTACATAGTCTGAAAGAGATAATCATTTATAAATTAGCATTTGAAAACAAATATAAACATTCATATACCCTATTTATTACCACAGGATAGGCGAAGGAGCACAGCTACTTTTATGAATTTTTGGATAAACCTTAAGCACACCAGTAGGTGTCAACTCATCGGTACGTTATTCAAAAAGTTTAAGAATCAGCTTTTGGTGTTTTGGCAGTTTGAAAAAATAAAAATTCGTAAGAAGATAACAGTCGATTCAGCAAAAAATTTTGGAAATTCCATCTGGCATTTTTGTACGCTAATTAATAGAATTCAGATCATAATTTAAAAAAAATGTGTACTTATTTATTAATTACAATTTAAATATAAAAAAACAGTATTTTGGCCTAATTAAAAAAATAGACTACAAGTTCAAATATTTTTAAAGGCTCGAGTAGAACTTAAATTCGGCAATTTTTGACATTTATTGTATATTTTATCATGTAGATATAGTATTAAAGTTATTACATTTTAGTTAAAATAGCTAATGAATCCTAAAATATTAGAAAAAATCGTTTTTTGGGTTACCATCGCCTTAAAATACCATATCGTGCCTTAATCAAGCTGAAGTCTTAAATAGAGAAATTTAATTTTTTTACCGACTTTCAGATTTTTTTCTGAGAATATTCAAATAGTCATATCTCGAAAACTCATATAAAGGTGCGCTTAATTTCTGCTGAAAGGGCTGTGTACCCCTAAATGTTGCAATAAGTTAGACATAACACAATTTTCTAGGCTCTTTTCTTGTTTAGCACTAGAACCACATTCAGAAGCTTGAGGAGGCCGCGCAAGAAGTACGCGCGTATTTAAAACCACGTGTCCCTGGGACGCCCGGATCCGGAGATATTACAATTTAAAACCTAACATTGACAATTGGGCCGCCATTTTGACAATTTTAAAACTTTATATTTCCTGCAATACGCATGCTCCATGCGTATTGCAGATTCGGCATCAAGAGATGACCTTTTCCATTGGGTCTAAATTAATAGCGCTTCTAGATACTGAAAAATCCTCTATATGAAAGTGGTACCATCGCACGGGTCTCATCAAGCTAACGAGTCAGAGAGTCAGAGAAAGCAAGACGTAAAGACAACTTTTTTTTTAAACTTTGAGAAAGACAAAAAATTATCCGGCTGGAAAATGGTGCATAGCTGGTGTCAATAACGAACATTGTATTACGAACGGCAAACTTTAATCTCGGTTGGTTATGTAGATAAGTGAGATAGTGAGATCAAAGTTGAGCCCTAACCAGTAAACTCAACGGTCTGCGATAATTTCACGAGAGCAATGTCGTTGTGGAAGTTGACATCGTCCTGTTTGAACGACTCGTGAGCGATCTTGTCCGCGATGCCCACATCGGTGACGTTGTTGCAGAACTCCGAGCAATCCGGGTTCTCAGACAGCTTCCATTCGCCGAGTCTTACGTGTGTTCTGGAAAGTGGAAATATTTTCGGAATATTGGTAATTTCGGCTATTTTTGGGAGATTTTAGAAAATACAACATTTGCTATTTTTGGGAGATTTTAGAAAATACAAATACAACATTGCAATGCACCAGTGTAATAAAGACATGCGCCAGTTAGACATTTTTGGTCTAACTGGCGCATGTCTTTATTACACTGCTGCTGCACTGGTGCATTGCATCTACCCCAACATAACATTGCTTTATTGGCGTAGCAGATGATATAAGTAGATGTTAACTAAAAAACTGGTAGCATTTTTGTCAATTTTCGTCTCAAATCTTGATGAATGTAACCCTTGATGCAACCTCACGTAACCATGGGGATACGCGCACGATTAAGGCGATAATGATGCCATAGAGCAGCGGTCGGCAACCTTTTGGCAGGCAATGGCCTAAATAAACTAAAGGTGGGGCCACACTTGTGATATTAAAACTAGAAGCCCAATATACCTACGCATAATTTTGATTCATATAATTCGACTCATTTGGTACCTAATTAAGTGCTGTTTGTACGCGAAAGCCACAATGTTGGATCTGGGAAATAGTCTAAGTCTTCAGCTGGAAATCTACAATATTGATGCCGAGAATCAATATTTTCGATTGACTTTCGATTCGTAGACGATATTATGATCGTGGCAGAATGGTTGGAAGCCATGGCAGAATGGCAAAATGCACGAGAACCGCGTTCAAGTTTCCCAACTGGTGAGAAAATGGATCTGAGAAAAGTCATGTCCAACGTTCATGTTACACCGAAATCAGTTTACGCGGTAAAACCACTTAGTGACTTATATTGAGCAGTATATGTACCTAGAAAAGAAAAATGATTATGGATGGGACCAACAAATGGTTATCTGGTTTAACCGGTAGGTGTACGCAATACGCATATACAAGGTAGATAAAAGCGTCAGGCTTTAAATGAAACCACATATTTAGTGTATCATTTCCAGGCTACACAACAAAAATCAGATCAATCGGAGAAATAGTTTAGTCACAGAAATTTTTTAAAGTTTTCTCTCACTTCTCACGTACACGCTTTATCCTCTGTTGATCGAGAGCCCGGCCGATTATGGGCGGCTGAGGTCATTCACCTCATGCGATGCCGCTCGCTGTAGCCGCTGGTACAAAGTATGTTTACGTTTTTTCGCTATTTAACTTGTTTGAAAAAAGTATTTTCTAATACTTCTCGTAAACTTTTCTTTAATAGTTTCGGATTAACAGTAGGAACTTATAGTATACGTAGTTTCATTTAGCGCCTCTCACTTTTATCAACGTTGGTCCATATTTATTATTGTATTCTATAATTTCAATATCTTACAGTGTCCAATTTTTCAGGGAAGAAGATTTGATGCAATGAGCAGCCGTCAAAACGTGTATCGACGATATAAGAACTCCGCCGCAAAAGTATTCGGTTTGTTTACCTGCAATATACACAACATTAAAATTAAATTATTTTCATATTTAGTTATCTTCAATTATTTGAGATAAAGTAATATATCAACCTATGGCAAGCATTTGGTAGTGCACGATTTAGCGTTAATGCTCCTTTGATCCAGTAATGGCATTGACACCAAGAAGTCAGTCATATTGAACTAGCTAGCCACCAAAATCTCTGCGTTTCAAGATAGCTTCACCAGGGTTTAGTCGGTAGGGGAACCTAATAGCCGAGTCCGACACTGTATCCGGTTGAGCCCGCCTGGCCCCTGGGTAGCGTACGTAAAAGTATTCCCCTACGTTACCAAAAAAAAAAACAAAAAAAAAGACGGAACTTGGGCGAGTGAAACCGCGGGGTATATACTACGGGGCAGATACTAATATTATTATTGTTACTGCATGCAAATAAAAATCCATCCAGGTTTATAAAAATGCCTATACGTAATTTTAAGAGCCAAATTTTAAAATACGAAAAAATACCTACCATTATTATATCCCAACAAAACCATCCAAGGATATTCATCCATCGCTGTCATTTCACCACCATATATCCTGTCTACATTGCTTATGCCACATCCTAAGTTAGCGTAAAAGGTTCTATTGGAAGATTTTGTAATAGAGTCTATGGATGGTCCGCCAAGATTTACGGATGTGAAAGTAAAACTTGTCACATTAGGGTTTATAGTCGTTGTTGTAGCTGTTTTAGTTGAATTCCTTGTTGCTTCAGAAACTCGTGGCTTAAATGGCGTTTTGGATAAAAACACATCAGCTGGACAACAAACCTGAAAAGCAGTATATTAATATAATAAAAATAAAAAGTAGTATAACATTAGTAGTAATGTATATATCTGGAAGCTCAATAATGTAACTAACTCTTACGTTACTGGCGTGAAAGAAACCGACATGAACAAAGGGCAATGGTTTGATGAGCTGGGAATGTACTGGCGTTTCCCTCATATGAAGTGCAAGTCAAACGATAATTCCGGTTATTTAAAAACTAGTTGTCGCAGAGTGCATAATTTCATTACTCGTAGAGCGAACATAGCGATCTCCAGCAAAATACCGCTTTACAGTGTTTTTTGTGTAAAAAAGTTATTTATTATTTTAGTAAACAAAAGAATAGCATAAATAAAAACATATACTTGGGACTATAATTATTTCTAAAGATTGTTAAATACTACGTAATAAACAGATACACAAAAGAACACTGAACATGGTAGGCCAAAATGTAATAAGTTAAAATATAATCTGAAAAATTGGTCATATTTTTTTTAAATATCAAGGAATCAGCTCATTTAACAATCTATCTTTCTAAGCGATTGGCCCATGGAGGTGGGAGGAGAAAGGTGGGCAGCGCATCTGTATGCGGATGTTTGTGGGCGTCGGTAGTCATGGAAATGGCTCCGACTGCTCGTTTGCCCTCCTATACCATAAAAAAAAAAGATTTAAATTATCGTATCGTATAGTATGTATGTGGGTATTTTATAATAAATTGTCACTTGATACCATCGAAATAATTGATACTTTAATTCTTTTGACAGTTACTTATTAAGTTATTAAATAATAAATTTTATAAGCTTTTTAATTACTTCGTTATTCTTTCCCTCTGTACCACTTAAAATGTGCATATGACATGACAATTTTCATCATTACATAGTTAAAACTAAGTCGCTTTGCGTCGTCAGTGTGTCTGTATGCTTAGATCTTTAAAATTACGCAACATATTTTGATAAGGTTTTT
>LUGF01017429.1:263473-283815 GCA_001625245.1 Calycopis cecrops | reverse complement strand
AAAAAAAAAAAAAAAAAAAAAAAGGCACGGACACAGCAGGTAATATCCTCCTAACCGAATTTAAGCTAAGGCGGCCGTCTCTATAGAAACAGGCCAAAGGCACCGCACAGGGCATATTATAAGTATGCAAATATAGAATTGTATACACAGACAGATGTACTCTCTATTAAAATTATATCTCTCTTATCTCTCTATTTCTCTATTCCAGTGGTTCTCAAACTTTTTTGATGGCGGAACACATTTGAAAAGAGAAATTTTTGACGGAACCCAAAAAAAAAAAGTTATGTGCATTCTTTGATTTCGATTGATTCCCTGAAACAGGACATTGATGGATAGTATTTTTTTCTCATTATTCCTATTTTCTCGCGGAACCCCTACAAAGGCTTTGCGGAACCCTGGGGTTCCGCGGAACACACTTTGAGTATGGCTGCTCTATTCCAATACGGCAGTAGGACATGACAATCAGGCGCTTGATAAACGGCCTAACATGCTCTTCGAATCAGGCAGTGCAAGTTGTATCACTAGCAATGTCTCAAATATTATTTGTTTTTAGAGATTGAAAACCCCTATAAACATTTTTTGCCCCATTCGATACTCAAACCTGGGACGTCATCTGTCGTGGAACATGTTTACTACTACTACACCTTGAGGTAATTACACTCTCAGCTAGTACCTATACATTTAGATATATATATGTATTTATACTATATTTATATTTATATATACAGGTAAATGTTTAACATCCTAATATTCTTATCACATACTATCACACGTGCTACATTATAGTGTTATATTCTATTTGTGTATGTCTCGACCGCAAGGAAAATGTTTTAGACGTGATAAGGTATTTAAAACTAAAAAAAAGGAGTGGCAAAATACCGGCGCGGGAAAACCCATGCGTAGGTACATGACGCAAATTCAAAATCGAGTATTTTAACCCAGATACTTACATTAATATTTATTTAAATGTCCATATTTATTTTTGTTTTTTTTTTTGAGAAAAAGCGGAAATCAGTAACAAAAGCGACTCATTTAATTTACTCATTTTAAGACAGAGAATTTTATTATATTATAAAATTACCTTTAATGATACCCTTTACAACGGAAACGGCCTTTTACTATGTTTTTAAAATTGAAACATTTTGAGCGTTTTCTGGGATCATATTGTAAATGGGTTTGCTTAATGTTGATAATCACTGGAGCATAATATACGGCTTGTCTCTATTCCTGGTATTTCTAGAAGGTCTATGCATATCGCTTTTTTATCATTCATTTATAATACTACTAACTACTAATAAATAAATGTACAATCAGAATTCCGATTGCCTTCAATATATCTCTTAGTGATATACTTGTTAGGGGCTAACTTGTATATAGTATTAATGTCCGCAGCGTTCTCCCACATTAGTATGCCTTTTAACATTATGCTGTGGAAGTAACTAAAGCAAACTAATCTTGCAATATTTTTATCAGAATACTAACATTTTTTTATAACATTTTAAGCTGCAGAACTAAGTTTATTTTGTAAATAGAAGACTTGTAGTCTTGAAATACGTATAAGGAACCTAATGCAAATTTTTATCTAGCGTTATTCCCACTAACACCCTTGACTCTATTAGATCTAGATTATAACCCTTTAATAATACATTATTTGGAGCCTACCTTAGATTGAGCAGGGTGTTTTTAATACATGGGTGTTTTTTAATGTTGACTTGTAAAATATTAACTCTAAATTGATAACAAAGGTACCCTTTGTTATTTGTAAAAGCTTTATTTACTTCGCAATTGTCCTGTTGTCTCTTATGTCTAGATATAAAGGACGTTTCATCATAAAATAAGCTACATTATGATCATCTTTAATAAGGAATGGCAAGTCACTTATATAAACTAAAAGAGGAATCGGTCCTAGGATAGACCCTTGTGGGACCACTATTTTTATACTGGTAAAATGTGTAATACCATAATTCTTGTAATTATTTAAGGGGAATAACGTCATGTATCCATATATTACAGACGGATATACAATCATTCAAATATCTATTATCTCACGACTTATTTGAATGATTAACTAATTGATAAAATTACAGTCATTAAATTAAACAACATAATACCACACAATAGATGTGTTGCTATGTTAATTTGAGTAAACAAGAGGATTAGCCTGCGGCCACATGATGCAATATATATAAATAAAATTGAAGAGTCTGTCTGTAATTTCAAAATAACTAGGTTTGTTTCAATGGCAGTGACTTATTTTCACAAAAGTATTAATGACTAATTATACCTAAACATCCATTTGTGTCTGGCTGTCTTTCAGTCTGTACGGGTTATAATGATTAGAACTACGACCTATTTTGATGATATTGCACAGAAAGATAGAGGAACGAGCCGCTCGCCTACACGATACAGTAGGGAAGTGAGCACTGTGATTTTGCGTTTCATTCAAAAATGTGAATGAATCAAATTACGCTGATGTAACAGCAAGCAATAATATAATATTCTTCCTACATAAACAGACAGATAAACCACTGGGCAATTTGTTGTTGCAGCTTTATCAAAACCGGGAATGTGACAACGCGCAACGCAATGTTTACTGAATCTTGCAGATTCCTGATGTATTCTTAGCCGGCTTAAAAAAGGAGTTAATAAAACAATAGAAGAATTGCTGCAAAAATTAAAAGAAGATGTACAAGTTACTCGTCTAGATTAGACTTTACTGGATAGTTTGTGAAAAATAACAACTTCCAGTTGCACCCTTAGGTGCAGCTAATCCATTTGTCTATCTGTCTAGTTGGATTTGGTATTATAATATTATAATTTGGTATTTGGGTAATTTTAACAGCCGTAAAATTTTAGTTTCCTACATCTAAGTTTTGCTTTGTGTAGTCATTCTCTATTAATTTACCTAACTAGTACTACTACTACTAACCTAGCTTATTTTCCTTTGCGTAGGTACACTATGCAGAAAAATTGAATTGAATCTAATTTAATGTTTATCAATGCACTTAGTTCTTATCTGTGACTTAGTGGATTGAAACTCACCAGATTCATAAGAAAGCAACACCATCCATGGCATTTCGAACAATCTCGTTCTCTCACCGCCGTATATTCTTTCGCTCTCTATGGGCCCACAGTTTGTAGGCAGCAGGTTCAAATTGCGGTGGTTACTTATATTATCAATGTCATTAGAAGGATTTCCCCGGTTATTGGTAGGTTGGGTAGGGTTTCCGCTATTTTGGGGATTTCTCGAGTTTCCATCTTGCTGCTCGTTTGAACCCAACCAATTGTGGGTAGGTCTGAAATCATGGGTATGTGAACCACTGTGTTCGTGCGTATTCAAGCTGATGTAATCAACATTTGTATATACAGTTTCACAGCAAATCTGAAAGGTAAAAAATTCAAAATTATGTGCGAGGTTCTTAGTACAACTAGGACAAAACTAGGACTTATGCCAACTACTACACTAGAACTTCAAAATACGTATAAATGCTAAAGATAAAGTTTAATTTTCCCAATGTACAATTGCTTAAGATAAAATATTTATTCTCTATTACAGCATGCTAATTGCTTATTATCTAGTAAGTCGCCTTGAATAACCTTTTTTAAAATTATTTTTTTATGTATTAATTAAGTCACAATCAAAGTTTGCCGATAACAATTTGTACTTTGGATATTTTTTAGACAAATTACAATCAAGAAATATCATTTTTTTTATCACATCTACTGCTGGAGGTCTTCAAAATGAGGCCATATTCGATTGTTAATTGCACCTATAGTCCCACAATCGCTTTGACAAAACTGCTTACGCCATTAATATAATGTAAGATATTATAGATACTAATAGATTGCCTTTAATTACAGTTTTTATTATAAAATGTAGAAATTGTGAAGATGGCATAAAGCATGAGCAATAATGTAGCCTAACCCTTTATGACTAACTGGCCATTGAACTTTGTACTTTTTTATAAATTTTGAACTTTTCATCCAGTCTAGACTTAATTAGGATCTTCCTTGTGAAAGAGAGTACGTCCGTAAAGTCAATGTATATTTTGTTGGTAGGAAAGTCGTGTTCAATATTTGTGTGTGGCAAACGATGATGATGAATTTCAATGACTCATTGTCAACCGACAATTAAGCTCCCAGTGAAGCGCGCGTGAAGAAGTTTAATTTAAAAGTACTCACCAATGGTTGATCATACTCGTAACCACAAGCCAGATCCTCCAGCTTCCTCCGCAAGTGGCCAGGCATGGGTTTCCCGGCGCGCCGGATCTCGTCCACCAGGTGCGAACATCTCTCCAGCGGCTTGCAAGTACCGAGGTTGTCTCTGGCCGTGCAACTGTCGCCCGCGAACACTGCAAGTCATTTAAAACAATATTTATTTAATACAGAATAACGTTCATCCACATACGACTTATAGTAACTTTCAAATAGAATAGAAATTCTTTATTCAGCACTATACGTCTAAGTTACAAGATAAACACATTACAATTTACATTTACCAGTACCTACATGTACAAGGGATCAAGATTCAAGACTCCAGTATTTCTGACCACATAATCTAATGTTGAATGCTAACGCCAGAGTTATTGCAATTATTTTAATTAACCATAACATACCTAACCTGACAATTAATTGAAAAACATAAAACCCGTTTGTCAAAGTTTGTAAAGTAGTCAAAAAAAAGTTAAAGTAATCAAGACGAATGACACCTTAAACGTTAAAATTCGTGAAGCCGTGAAGGGTGTAGTAGGGAACACAAATCTCCATACAATACATATGTATAATATACATAGGCTCGGAAATTTTCACTACCCCTCTGAGGAAGTCTGGTAAAAATACTATCGATTAGTTTATTTCTGATTTGATTTAGAAAGCGAGCACATGTTATTCCTGTGGTCTTCATGCATTTACGCCAATCTTGTTTCGACGACTCGAATTGGGGTTGAAACCGATGCAATGTAACCAAGAGAAAAAGGTCTAGATCACTCCATGAATATATTACAATGATATACTATAATGTACCGTAGAGGACCCACACATAGTCGTGTGCCAGCAGCGACTAAAACATTTCTAACACATTGTTTTTTTTAGTCATACCATTTACATAACTACCTACACCCAAAATCCGCATAGAGGTTATAAGGATATGCGTATTCTACAATATTTACCTACTAACGATAGGTAATTTTTCAATCTGCCATCAAGGGAGGGATCGGGTATTTCACACGAAAAACAAAGGAGGAGGCTTTTGAAAAACAGAGTCACTTTGTATTGAGGTTTACTAAATTTGATTTAGACCTATATCCTTCCTAGATAAATGGTACTACAACTGAAAAATTGTTTTTAAATCCGACCAATAGTTTCTAAGATACGAGTAGACACTGCAAAACATACAAAGAAACTCTTCATCTTAGTATACCTAGATTGTGCACAGATTGTTAACCACTAAAGTTAATTAACGAAAACGATTTTTAATTTCGGATAGACTAAGCGTGTATTTAAATTTAGACGATGCGAATTAAATACATAATTGGTTTGATGGTCCAAAGGATTTAATAACCCTAAAATACGAGTTTTTTTACTTTATTCACACCAATCCTAATATCATAAATGGAAAAGTTAGGCAATATAAACTGTGTATTTATATTATTATGTTAGTTGTATTTAGTTATTTTAGTTACAAAAAACCGGCCAAGTGCGAGTCCGACTCGCACACCGAGGGTTCCGTAATCCAAATGTAATGCATGGTTTTCAATTATTATGACCTTACGCCTGCCGTTTAAGTTGACAAACGTATATAAGCGGTTGCTCACACACATTTAGTAGGTAACCCATTACAGTTATTAGTTGATAATGATTTTTCCAATGATCTACATATAATTTACTAGTTTTCAGATTTATTCTTATATATGTGCTGTAAGTTCTTACTTCTTGCCAAATTTCACAACTCCAGGTCAACGCGAAGTACCCGATAATTTTTTGGTTTTCGACAAAGTACGTTTTCATACAAAATTTGTGCATAATTGGCTATAACTTTTTATTGCGTTAACTTAGAAGTGTGATTTTTTCAAGACATCGAGACGTAACTGACCTCCGTATTTGACAATTTCAGCCTAATCCCTTCACGCGTTTTAGAGAAAAAGGTCTTGACAGACGTACAGACAGACGGACAACAAAGCGATCCTATAAGGGTTCCGTTTTTTCTCTTTGAGATACGGAATCCTAAAAATTAAACCTTCAAATGATTTTATTTTTCACTTAGTGATTTTGTAGCTAAAACAAATGAAAATTTTAATCTTCAAACCTCTCCAACTATTGTAGATTAAATAATTATATATTATTAACGACTACCTACTGTTTCACCTGCGTAATAATCTATCGCGAGAAACCACTCCTTTCAATATTCCGGTAAAAGGAATTTGTATATTAACCGACAAGAAACCAGGAACTAGACCTATGATACAAGTGATAACAATGAAAATAATGATGTCACTGAATATTTGAAAGGGAAACTCTCTATTTGTTTATAGTATGACGTAGGATAACAAGAATTAAGAATCCAAATTACGAACCACGAAATGACTCATATTTTGGTACTACACCGAACATTAGACATATATTCATTGTTGTTGTAGTAGGTACTTATAGGTACTTAGGCGAAATCAAGAAACATAATTATTACTCATCTATATGAGCCAAAAACTTTAGGAACATTTTTACAAAATTGCGCGGAGTATGAAATTTGGCACACTTATAGTTTACCTGTAAAAGAAATGCAGAACGCTAATATTTTTAAAATATAATCTTAATAAAGTGTTTTGATTCAATAAATAAAACTTGAACACACAGATGATACATTGATATATAAGATACACGTAATTAGTGATGAAGTTTTAATCTCTTTTGCTAGTATTGAAAATTCTACATAAATTGTTTACCTTCGTTACAGTATCATAACATGTCATATTATGATATTTAGTTTCTAATTACAAAAAAGTTTCACTTAGATCGATCTTCGCGGGTCCACCAGTTAATTAAAATTTACGATCAGCTATTAAACGTCACTCCAATATTTTCTGTGTTACGTTTATAGTGAGTGCCAATCAGAACATCTGTTTTGTTTTTAATATTTCATTTGTTGTTGATGATTCTTTAATTATCTATTTGTATACTTACATTCCACGGGTACAACGGAAGAGAGAAGAACACAAAACAAACACTGATAAAACATGTTTCTGTCTCACTCTAAACACTTGTCAATTTTGACAAAACAGCACTAAACTACATGACATATCAACAGATGAAGACGATCTGCACTGCAACCGATAAATACAACACAATATTGATTAATAAATAAAAATAAAATCTACAATGACATCATTTGAAAAAAAATCACTCTTAGCACATCGACACACGCTTCTCGATAATACTTTTAAACAGATAAACAATAAACTTCCGGAATTCCACACAAACGAAGCTAGAAACGTGGTATGGTTGACTATTATTATAACTAACGTCTAGTTCATATGAGTATCGGTAGAAAAATATAAAACAAAAGACGATTTTCGCTTCAAAAGTTGGGCCGCATGACGTAGAACAGGTCGGCCATAACGGCAGAGTTGACGGACATTACCATACCAGTAACACAGGAAAACACAACGAACCGAGACAGCCACTCACACACATACAATTGCCGTATTATTTTTAATCATTAATTGAACGATGATATTCCTCGCATCAACTGTAAACAACTTCGAGATGCTCTGCGTCACGAAAACGTCTGAGAAATACTTGTTATGTTCAAACGAAATAGTTAACTGTTTGTACCTGGCTTTTGTTGTATCTATTATCAAGTTTTAATGTTCATTGTTCTGAGACAACTTACAATGAACTTTGCCTTGCACGAACTTGAACCGGACGCAGATGTCGGGCCTGGTACCAGCGACACTCCCTGGAGGTCAACCAGCACTACATCCACTACATCTTTATTCACTACTGTTGCATGCGGTTTTATCTGCATAAAATTCCTTTTTCGATTGTAATGAAATACTTATAGCCCATATTACTCCTGAATCATGTAGCATTCTGTTGGTGTAAGAATTTTTATGATAAGATCAATATTAGAAAACTAAAATCTTTTTATTAGAATAGATTTATTCTCTTGTAGCTAACTTTGTACATCTAGTATATACCCATCTAATTATTATCAGACCACTATTGTAACCGCTGCTCAAGAGACCTCTCCTAAAGATTGATTAATAAATACAACATCGGAAATTTGATTGTTATTTCTTACTCTTTCACGCAAAAATTACTTTACGGATTTAGATGAAACTATGATTTTGCACCCCATGTGTGCAAAATCATAATCGTATGTACCTTGAGAATATGTTCATTTATGTTGCTTGATGCTCCCAAGGTAACCAAAATCTACAAAAGCCCCAAATCTGTTGGAACCACATCATGAACATTGCCGAGCAACCTTCCAGTTCCATTATCAGACCTTCGATGGCAACATGGTCTAAAGTTCTTGTAAAAACAAATTGATATAACCCACACACGATTGGTTTCGGTTATTTCCTTACAGAGTTCCCATGGCCACATACCGCCTCCATCGTCACTCCTTGGTTTTCATCTAGACGTAAAGTCCTTGTCAAAAAAATCAAACAAAACACAACATTAAATGGTTACGATATTTTATTATACATATGCCACACCTTCCGTCTCCATTGTTAGATCTGCTGCATGTTATAACAATTTTGCATTGCTGTCTGATTTACACATGCATGCAAAATTACAGCTCAAGCTGTAACCGAAAGGAGATCCTTTACCTTCCTGAAAGTGATTACGTTTCCATCGCTGCCTTCCGTCTCCATCATCAGATCAGATCAACTGCCTGTTATAATAATTTTACATTGACATCCGATGTACGCACGCGTTCCAAATTTTAAGCTAAATCATTAATCGGGAATTGTATCAAATGTAACTTGCAAGATCTTATCATATTTGAAGGGATACCTGGAGAAGGATCATCAGCTCAATCGGTAGTAGTGGATCAAATTAACTTACAAAATTAGATTACCGGCAAATATACACAGTAATAAAAATAAAATGCTTATATCTTTAGTTTTAAAAAGCAGTTTGTAGTTTTTAATTATTTTTTCTCGTATAAAATAAGTGCGTACGCTCTCAAATTCCACTTTTTACAAGATTACATACGTATGGGTCATCCTGGCGTTGGTACAGGTCTTCGGTGAGTGATCCCGCCTAGCACTTATCATAATAGTTTTAATTTACATTACATCACCACCCGATCACAAATATAACATGAGAAATAAATTAATACATTAATGTTGTCAACATATACACCAGTTATATTATCGATAATAAAATAGTGGATCTACGTAAGAATGTGAGAAATACATGTTCTACTTTTTGAAATTATTTCGCAAAAGTTTCAAATATATACATAAAAATCTCCATTGTCTATTGTGAGTCGAGTTGACAAAGTTGTATGACAGTAGTCAGTAACTACCCTTTCGCCCACAAGCTTTTATTCGTTCATTTGTTTGCATTATATAATAAAAGATATCGTCATTTTTAATATGTGCTAAATATCTTCAAAATATTTTTTAATTAATCCAATTATTATCATATTATGTCGTTTTTGCCGTGACGAGCACACACACACACACACACATTTGTCTTCGATAATTTAATTTATAGAGATACATTGATATGTATAAATTTGTAGATCCGGTAATGCGGAAATATTGACGCGTCAGAATAATTAGGAAAATACAAATTCTGATGAAGTCGAGAATTGGTGAATTCCTCAGTTTGTCAATTATGTGTCATTGATCAATAAAATATTATAAGAGATAGATATAGATAAACAGAAGACTATATGAGAATAGATTTAGACATTATACAGAGTTAGCAAATGGGCACTGATATAAAATTATAGAATAGTCCACACAATATCGAAGCATACTACTACTAGAAACCAGCAAGGGCAAGCTACTGGCAAGAGTTTTCTAACATCTAACAAACATTTTTGCGATTACTTATGGAATGGAAATTTACTATCTGTTTCCCACGGCTTAGCTCGCTTGGTAGAAAATAAAATATATTTGTACATATTTCGAGTCGATGGCACTCTTCAGTCCTACAACTATGTCCATACTAAATATCATATCGATCCGTTGATCCGATTTGATGTGCAAGAAGGACGAACATACAAACAAACAAACAAACACTCTTCTGCATTTATAATATTAGTTGGATAGTAAGCAGATCTAATTGCTGCATTATTGCTGATTTACAACAGCATGTTTGAGAAATAAAATTATATTTACTATTTCCTACTAGTAGTAGGTGGCTATTTAGTTTTTGAACGAAGCGTAAAATACGAGTAGGTAATGAACAGTGAAGAGGTCGGCGTCCCCAAAAAAACGATCATATTAGTTTAAAGTTCAAAGGCATAGAGAAAAAAAATACCGCTTGCGGATTTTTCTTTTTTGTAGATCGTTGCCAAAATTGTATGATTATATTTTATTCTATTCTTTATAACTACTTACTCGTAGACATATTTTATTTTGTCTGACCGAAGCAATAGGTATATAACAAAAGATTTTTATGCAATTATAAGGATTTCGATAGTGCAACATCTCATTTTTAATATTACAGAAGAACATTTTGTAAGACTCCGAAAACTCACTAGTTTTTATGTCCCCGAGTTTTTATATTCCGTCAATCGACCCGTGCCTACTTCATTGAGCATCTAATAAAATTAGTCAATCATTATAAAATATAACCTACGTTCCTTCCTAATATAGATAGGAAGCTTTGAATAAGAAAGAATGGTTAAGATCGGCCCATTAGTTTTGGAACCTATTCGACACAGCAAACAAAAAATATTTCCTTTTTATAATGTTTACTAATCATGACCTAACTATTAAATCAATTTCACAAGGCATTCGGTGTTTTCATGCCAAATAATCTGAATTTGCAATTATTATTAGCGTCTATATTACAAAGATGAGGATTATCAAAAAGTTAAATATCCTAAAAGACTGTACTGTTAATTTTTACAAAATATGTCTAAGAACCAGTGAATCAGTACCCATAAAGTTCGATGATAAAGATATTTAAACAACAAGACAAGACACATCTTCACTTTAACTTCAATATTTGAGCTATTATAAAGAGGTATTTTTTATGTTTTCTTGTCTCTCAAACGGGTGCGAAATACTGACCCGGCTTCTCAGGAAATAACCATCAATGAAAATTACAGTACGAAAACCATTTTGTCATAGTACACGAGTAGGCTTGCAAGTGAACTCTCTATCCCTTCATTCTTCTATTTCGATTGACGGCAGGTCAATACGATCGAAAGAAAATCAGGCGAAGGGCGGACGGGTTAACGTGATCTCTAAGCCTATGCACCGCCACTTACCAGTATAAACATTTATTAGCAATTAAATTAATCCTCCTCCTCCTATGAAAACATTTTGGTTCAACCCGCATCCTCGTGATCTGTGATCACAAGGCCGACACCAATAAAGAAACAAGTAAACGCTAGAATTAACGATATCTAGAACGAACGCAACTACAACTAACGATGTCAACCCAGGCCTATCAAAGCCAAAAGGTTCTACCTAGACCACTGCTAGCGCTCAGTTCTCGTGACTTTCATAATATCTTCTACACTCTAAAATAAACATACTACATCTTAATATGGGCAAATAAATTATTAGTCAGTATATCGATAAGTAACCGATACTGCCACATTCAGCGAGCGTATCTAACACCAAATCAAATCACTTTTGCTCGCATTACAATTCCGTTATATCGACTTAAGACTCCTTCAACTTCAAACGAACAACTGGTCATCGAAGAAAAATCCGAAATGATTATTTATTGTGTGCTAATTATATCGTTGATGAGTGTGTATCACGTGGTCTCGGGTGAGCAATCAACTTTACGTTGTGGTTTTCAAGCTTTTTCACCTCCTCCTCTTACGTGTCCTTTGAATATGTAATGTTAAATTAATTCAAATAATTCAAAATTTTAAATATTTAATTAATTTTTCAAAATTTAATAGCATTTGCTTACATAGGTGGCAGTACAACATCGCGGTCATTAATTGAAAAAATATAGTCTTTATTTTAAGTTAGATAAAGTTACATATTTGTGAGAAATTTCATCAAAATTGAACCTGTAGTTTCAGAGATTTTTTTTTTATGGTATAGGGGTGCAAACGAGCAGTTGTAGCCATTTTAATGACTACCGACGCCCATAGACATCTGCATAGAGAATATACATATGCGCAGTCCCCCTTTCTCCTCCCACCTCCATGGGCCACCGGCTACTTACACACCGCACGAAACGCGACAGCACAGCTGTCACTTCACGCCGGTCTCGTGTAATTGGCTGGCCAAATTCGGCTGCATGCAAGCATGCAGTGTGGTACTACCTCTTACAAGAATTTGAATTTAGCCCAGAGCAACAATGTGACACGAGATCTTCTTATGTTCGGTTATTCACACTACCTGAATATCCATTATCCTCCGTAATTTATTTCAAAGCATTGTTATCAAGCAATGTAAGCGAGAGATACATCTTTGGTCCTCTAGGCTCGATTTAGCTACAATCCAACAATAGTACCTGTGATAGTACTACAAATACTTTTAGACAGGAAGGTCTTGTTCCCCCCATAGATGCTGCCAGCTTGTCGTAGTGAGGGGGCTTGCGTGTCTCTATGATCCCCAAGGCTATCCATACCTGACAGGCTTGGTGGGATAGCCCAGAGTAAGAGCGGCTCAGCTGGGAGGTCCTCCATCCGTCCCTCTGAATAAGCAGATGGCGGCGTGGATAAGGATGGCCGGCGTGACGTGTTCCGTTGGAGCATTGTGACCAGAAGACAGGATGGGAACCTGACCCCATTGCACGGTTCCAACATTGTAGTAGGGACTGTTCCAAGGCAACCGGACAGTCCCCAAGGAGGAGAAGTCTGGCCTTTTCACTGAGGCCAGCTTGTCGCTGGAGGGGTCCCGTTGCTTGTAGATCCGGGGCCCTCCAATTATAGCGGCTAAAGTTACCCGCAGTGGTTTAGTCGATGGGGGCAACCCAATTGCCGAGTCCGACACTGTACCTGGTTGGAGCCCGAGTGGCTCAAGTGGTAGCGTAAATAAAGGTGCCCTGCGTTACCCAAGAAAAAGGAAGGTCTCCTTCATTGTCCTTTTTAACAATTAGTAACGGCACGGCATCTCTAATAGAGTACATATATTTTTAAAAGACTTAAACCAACGGTAAAAGAAAAACAAGAATTGGCACAACATAAATAATTTTCAAATAGTCAACTGGACGATTGTAAATGCCATAGTCATTTACAATCGTTCCGTTTACTTAAATAAATTTAAAGCTAAAGGTTATTTAAAGCTATTGACACAACATCAATGGCAAGCATGCAAAGATCGTAACTTATGGTTCCCTGCCTACGGTGAAAGGGATCTGTCGGGGAGATGGGTGGAGGTGATGTAATTTTATGAAACTCGTTTGTTAGGAAAAAGGCTTGGGAAAACACGGATACTGTAGTTAGAAAATACTAGCTGTGGTTTACGAAAAACATATCTGGCGATGTTTGGAGTAGCTCCAGTCTCACACTTGGATCCAGCCACTTTATCAATGTTTATTTTATTTATCTTTTAGAAGATTATATAATTCCTACAAAGAACAGTATTTACTCAATCCATTTAGATATAATATATTTAATGACTTATTTAACCATTGTACTTGCTTTGTAAAAGCAAGCTGGACTTTATTACATTACGGTTTATTTATATTCACTTAGGTATGTAGATAACATTGGTATAAAAATGTAAAAGTTTTATTTAGTGCATAATTACATAGCCTCTCGTGTATATATTAGGAGCTTTGGTTTTCATTTTTACTTGCAGTTTTGAAATACTCTTGCTTATTTGATTTGAATTACTTCAGACATTACAATTCCTCTGTGACTGAAGACTATGACTATGACATAAACCGCTGATGATAATGATGTAATGTATTCCCAAACAGAATCCTGCTCAGGAATCAATTGTCATAAAGCATGGCAGAAGCTTGACTCTCAAGATTGCGGGATCAGTGTAGCGGATAGGATATTTGGTGGGGTGAATGCTGCTCTCGGACAGTTCCCGTGGCTTGTACGTATAGGATATAAAGGTACAAATTATACACATTACTCCTTATACTTATGATCACGTTATCGGAAGGCAAAACACCGATATTTTTTTAAATATAAATAAATCTATAAAATATTTTTATCAATTAATGTCATTTAACCGATTTTATCTCGATTTATTTAGTTAATATACGCCATTCTATTACAGCGAAAAGCATTCGTATGATCCTAAATTATCATTATAGTTTATTTTCTCAGTGGATGGCGAAGATGAGCTCGACTGGATGTGCGGAGGAGCACTTATCACTGATCAGCATGTCCTGACCGCAGCCCATTGTCTGCAGGCCGCAGAGGATTACGTACTGTGAGTAAAAATACCCACTACGCACAAATGCATGTTGTGCGTAGTGTTATTATCTATAAATAACTGTATTATGCATTGACTTGCGGACATTACATTACCAATTCTTGGTACGCTATCCTATTAAAAGTTTGTGTGTACTACTGGCGGGATTAAGCTGAACTTTGAAGTTGTAAAAATTGAACACGGGCAAAACCGAGCGGTACACCTAGTATTTTCTAAGTTTTATAACTACGTCATTATTCTTCAGTCTTTCTGTGACCATAAAGCATTTTCGTAAGGCACAAGTATTGATAAAATTAGTACACGCACTTCATGCCAGATCTTTATGTGGTTTTTTTACGCAGGGAAAATGCCTTTATGCACCATCCAACCGGTACATCTCTCATGAGGTAGACAGAACAGACACACACACACACAGAGTCTAGATCTTTACATAATATGTAATAACTCACTACTCTCTTCGTATAAACATGCCTGTTGCGAAAACTCTTCACACCGGCCTTCGGCCTGTTACCCGCTAAATCTGATCACGGTCAGTCTTGGTCTACCGAAAAACAGCTTCACCTTACCCCTGTGAATGGGTAAAATATGACAAATATTATGCTTACTTGTTTTATTATGTAGGCCAATACAAATTGTAAATTCGAATGGATTCATTAAGAAAGTGGTTGACAGTTCCAGCGAAAGCTAAACCGGTAACAACACAGTGATAATGGCGATCTCACTCATTGTAATGGTCCAATAACCGGTCTCCTTTGCATCGAGTACAATGTATGTTCCAATGGATCCCTAATTCGATGATCGTTATGACGTATATATGTATGTGTGCTTCCATTTGTCAACGTTTTTGTGATATGTCAATGGAAAAAAAAACAGGCAGTGATAGGGACCGGCGGTAGAAGTGGCAGCTTGAAATTATCGTAAAATGATATACGCAGCTCCTCTTTGTAGTGCTACAAATATCGTGATTGCTAACGCGAACTCACAACATTTTTCCTGCTTTAAGAGCGTTTACGCCTTCCAACGCAATTTGCCTTGAAAACAGCACTTTTTAAACACTTAAAAACATGAACCACTTATCTTACATTGTATGTTACATACTAATGATTGTAAGACATTTTCTTGTCTAAATTGTTAGTAGAAAAAATATTTCAATTAATTTAGTATGTACGTATTCTATCATGATTACTTATTAGAGGTTTGTTAATTTCCCTTTTAGCGTCAGTTTCGAAGCTCAAAATATCATAAAAGTACTGAAATATATAATTAACAAAAAATAATAACCACTTGATAAAATCTTTGAGAGAATAGTTAGTAGAAAAAAAATTGGTTTTGGTATCTTATCTATGAGAAATTAAAATTCAAAAAATGTGAAATTTTGTCAAACTTTAAATGTATATTTCGACGATATACCTTATTTAATTTAATATAATAATAGCTTACCAAAAACTAGAGCATATTCTTTACAATTGTGCATTTAAAGTTTTGATTATTGTATAGTAATTAATTTTCTGTAAATTTTTTAAAACGTCTCTAAAACACTGGTTGCAAACGAAATCAATTCAGTACATGGATCATAGTCGGTTAATTTGACTATAGAATATACTAACATTATATATATACTACTCACACGGCGATCCGTATGTGTGGGTATGAATTACCCATGAAATACATAAAACCACGTGCGCAAGGCGTAAACGATCTTAAGTACGCCGCTTAAGAGATTTTACTTCCAAAAAATGAAACTTTTATTAAATGTAGCAACTTTTATTATTGGACAATCAACAATGGAAAAATTTCAAACAGCATATTAGAGTCTCTAAGCTATATATAAACTCTATTCATTATTTATATTTGAATTTATTGATATTTTGTTAGGTCATCTATTCGTGTTGGAGAATATGATGTCAACACAAATCCTGACTGCCAGCTCGGTGTCTGTGCTCCCCCAATACAAGACAGGAAGGTCAAAAACGTACTGATTCATCCAAGCTTTAACAAACCAATGTATAATAATGATGTAGCAATTGTGGTGATGGATAATCCGGTACAGTTAAGTGGTAAGTACTTTAGACGCAATTTTTACCAGGATGTTATTGTTACTGCACGACTTTTTGCCCAGCGGTTTCGCCCGCCAACATTTAAGTGTTTTAGGGAAAATAGCAAGAGGTAGTGCCAGTAGCAGCCGCATTGGGCCGGCTCGACTGGAGAGGTACCTCGCGCTCACACGATCATGCTGTCAATTGACGGCTGTGCTGTCTCGTTTCAGGACGCGGGGCATCCTCCTCTGTCAACCTCCATGCCGTTTTTGGACGTCGGTTGTCGTCCAAAGCGTCTGACTGCTCGTTTGCACTCATATACTTAAAAAAAATCCGTTACAGAATTTGTCTTTCTATTTAATGTATACTTGTCAGCTTAAATAGGTTTAATATTATAGATCTAACCTAGCCGCTCTATACCAACTGGCTAAAATAGTCATGTAACACCGTCAACTGACCTAACTTGACCCTGGACTGTAGACTAGAAACTGTAAAAGCCCTATGGTTGAACATGCTTACTACTATTGGAGGCAAATCTATTTTGTGAAGTCAGTCAATCAAATCAGCAAATTCGCTTAAAGTATATAAAGTCTTAAGAATGTTATTTTTGTAATTTCAGTTCTCATATCCTTCTTAATTCAGACCTATCCTGCTAAAGAAGCCCTCATCAGAGAACAATGCACACAGTTCCAACATGTTTAGTTTCTCTTTAATGTTAGAGAGGCCCCCGGCGCAAGGAGGCCCTCATCAGAGAACAATGCACACAGTTCCAACAAGCGTAGCTTCTCTTTAATGTGAACGAGACACATCTGATGATATGCCATGATAATAACAGATATATTATTATAAACATTCTCATATCGGAATGCATTTCTCCCATCTGCGGGAGAGTGGGGGTTCGGTCCCGCTTTCGACCCCAAACCGAGTTTCTCACTAGACGAGCAATCATAGCAATCAAATGTATTGGGCTTGTCTTCGCTTCTATAGCATCTATTCAGTTCCGAAAAAAAAACTGATGATATTTTCCACGGGCCCCTCACCTACTTATATAGTTACGCCACCGAATCTATAGGGTTGTCAAGTGCATGCGTAAGGGCTGGCAGTGGCGATGGTCACGGCATGTTCTAGATTACACTTACAATACAAAATACATTTTGTTTAGATTACGTCTCACCAATCTGTTTGCCAAAAAACGAACAAGCTGCTCCCGTCAAAGTGGGCGAACTACTGAACGTTGCAGGATGGGGCAAGATGAATATGACTACCGAGGAACGAGCCAAAATTTTACAATTTGTAGCAGTAAGTACTTGCTACTGTTCAAAGATACTTCGTTCCGATTCCAATCACTATGCCACAGCAAATCAATTTTATATCTCAGCTATGCTTTATATTACTTTAGATGACTGTACACTAACTTGATAGTGGAATATTCTAAATATCCATTCCTTGACAGATCCGGGGCATCTAAAGGTCAAAGTTCATAAAAGAATTTCCCCGCATACACAAAATCCATTCAAACTGAATGTCCTCCTAGCTAATGCCTCTCGCTTTTATCAACCTTGTATATTAAATAGGTATATATGGGGATAAAATGATAAACTCAAAACTATAAAATAGCAATGACCTTTATATAGTAGCACACCAGAATGTAATGGCGCTACGATTTACCGTAGCTCCACTTTCCTGTGCTACTGTAGTAACGCCGCTACAGAAATTTATTATTTCAAAAATAATAAACCTACAAAGTGCGGTATTTAAAGGTGCTGATAGACTTGAGCATTCATTTGTAACAGAACATCGAGCATTCGCCGTTTTTATATTTGTCGAACTGAACAACGAGCCGAGCCAAGCATAGAGCCAAACATAGCTATGGACATTTTCACGAGCATTCTAGTGACGGGGAACGGGGAACCGGAACTATGACTGAAGCTTGGCTCGGCAAAAAAATTCGAAGCAATGCTCGCGAGAATGCTCTCTATTATTTTTCTGTATGTAACATTCGCATGAATGCTCATTACATGTGAATGCTCAAGTCTATCAGCACCTTAAAAAATTTACACCTTAGCTTTTACTTTAGCCTTTCTTTACGTAGCTCGATGAATGTGTGTTTGTCTATTTATTTCCTTCATATTATACCGCCATCCACAAATTCGTAATTCAAAAATTTAAAATGAAATTTAATAGTGTAAAAAGGTCACATCGAAGCTTAAGAAAACGAACCGAAAAGTAAAAAAATTATTTTTATATACATTAAAACAAAAAAAGCTCTTCGAAATTACTTGAAAACTTTGAAAATTTTTGGCGCCCTTGTGTTTTTCAAATATTTTTTTGTTTTAAAGATGTAATTTTCTTTATTTTTTAAGTTTTCTTACAGTTTTTGAAAAGCTTCAGCTTACAGATGAGGAAATTCGTTTTAATTTAAATTAATTTTTCCAGGTGCCCATCGTGCCACCTGAGACATGTCAGACTTTAGGGCGCAGGTTCAAGGTAGCAGAGACCCAGCTGTGCGCAGGGGCACAACTTAACAAGGACACTTGCGGTGGAGATTCCGGAGGCCCACTTATGAAGGTAGTTTCAAACACACTGAGGTATTACTATGCTACATTTCAGTTGAATTGTTCTGGGACGACTCGTAGCTCTCGCTCACATGCCACCGTCGCAAAATGACAGCTATTCTCTCGTTAGCACTTCTTATGAGTTTCCTGTGGCCCATTAGAGGGAAAGGCAGAATGAAACGCATCTTGATTAAAATTATGGATATCGATAGTCGTCAAAACTAGTCGTAGTCAATATCTCCCTTGCCGTAGGCGTAGAGATGGGGGGAAAACAACACAAATGGAGATAGTGAAATTAGAGATCCTGATAATCACGGGTTTATTATTTACTAGTCCCCGTGCGAACTTCCTTGGGCAGTGGCGGCCTTAGGGGGTGGCGAACGGGGCACGCCCGGGGCCTCGCGCTTACAGGGGTCTCGCGCAACAACCCAAGCAAATTTTAAAAAACGTACCTACCTATATTTAAATAAAGTTAGTTTTACTTTATTAAACTAATTCATTAATTCAAAACATAATTGAATAAAACATTATGTAGCACTCGAATATTGCGGATCGAAACACTTGATCGGTTTTTTCAATCTCGTAATACTCTGGTTTGTTTTCGTTCAACTCTTGTCATTTTGGAATTATTTTGCTTGCAATATGAGTTACAAAGTAGTTACTGTACCGAACAAATCTTTTATTTTTATTGAATATTACTTTCTTTATACTATTTAAAGTATTGAGTGAACTGGAAAAGTGTAAATTATAAATAGTATTTGAACTATTGAGTAATTTGAAAATGTGGAAAAAACTAATATTTGGTTCCATGTATAATGGACGCTACACACGTTCAGTTTTGTCTGTGCGATTTATATATATAGTACAGATAAACTATGTAAATTAATTGTATTTCCATACAGCCTGCACACATTCAAATAAAACTGCGCGATGCACGATCTTTCAATTTTTACCATCATGGTTCTAGAAACGATCATGATCGCTTTAGTTACTAGCCTACTGTAACTAAAGCGATCATGATTTATTTACGAATTAGTCCTACTAGTAGTCAGTAGGACTAATTCGTGTGTTATAAGAAATTAGACTTCCTCCTTCTGCGCAGTCTTCAACTACACACTTTCAGTTTTAACGGTACAGATTTATCTATTCATATTTTCATTAGATAATAGATAAATTGTACAGTTCAACTGTTTGTTCCA
>LUGF01017429.1:237658-253740 GCA_001625245.1 Calycopis cecrops | reverse complement strand
CGGGTGTCCTCCTCTCCCCACCTCTAACGGATGGGAGCAGCTCACGCGCGGCAGCTAAAAAGTGGCCGACACGGGTCATGAGCTAGAAGAGCTCTATGAGCTATCATGACTGGGGGGTCCGGACCCCCCTCCACCACTGGCGGGTGGTACAAAATGACAGCTATTATTTTTATATTTTTATATTTATATTCTTGCTTTTATTGTGGCCCATTAGAGGGAAAGGCAGAATGAAACGCATCTTGATTAAAATTATGGACATCGATAGTCGTCAAAACTAGTCGTAGTCAATATCTCCCTTGCCGTAGGCAAAACTCGTGAGATGGGGGGAAGGAAATCAACGCAAATAGAGATAGTGAAATTAGAGATCCTGATAATCACGGATCACGGATTTATTATTTACTAGTCCCCGTGCACACTTCCTTGGTGGTCAGTAATGAAATCAATAATTAATATGGTAATAAAATATAGGCTGTCTCTGCTAAATATTGAAAGAAATTTTATGTAAGAGTTTGCAAAATTTATTTATTACAACAGCTGAATGCGGGCTGTATTATGACTAGAGAAATGCCTAAAAAGACTACGAACCTTAGCAGCTAGGGCTACCAAACGTCCGTATTAGTTCTGGCATGTCCGGAAATCTAGATTTCTGTCTGGACTTTGTCCGGCCCTATACTTTGTCCTTATCAAATACCTATAATCTTTAATAATTTCCCACTGCCTAATCTAAACATCAACAAATATCTACTTAAAATAATTTATTTTTAATCGATTCTAAAAAAATGTCCGGACTTGGAGCTGTCTGGCTTTTTTGTCAGAACTTTTCAAACTTCTAAATGGCAACCCTATTTGCAACTGGATATGCGGATGTTTATTAGCCGTCAATAATCCCAATTGTCCCGAACATGGAAAAATTAATCTATATATATAAAACTCAAACGTGACGACGACGTAGGCATCTGCTAAGAAAGGATTTTTAGGAATTCAACCCCTAAGGGGGTGAAATAGGGTGTTGAAGTTTATATGGATTTCGCGGCTGAAACCGCGGGGCATAGCTAGTTTTAATATAATTTCAAATGGCGTACAGGTGTTCGACACGAGAGACGGTCCGAAAACCTTCTCAATCGGCGTGGTGTCCTTCGGCCCCACAATCTGCGGCATCAAGAAGCCCGGAGTGTACACATCAGTTCCACACTTCATGCAGTGGATATTGGACTCTATTTCATAATAATTGCTATTTAAATCTGACAAAATTGTTTTATTTTATTAAAACCCCGGAAGCATCTATTAGACAGTTGAAACGTCGGGCAAAAGGAAATATAAATAATATATAAATAATATATATAATATATAATATAATATAAATAATATATAGGAAATATAAATATAATAAGAAATATTTTGGCCTTTAATTTTTACCTTGTTAAAACCCGTAAAGTAATTACAATATGTGTAACAAACACGAAAGTCTCAAACAAGTATAATATAAATTATTGTAATAAATATATAACTATAGGAACTAGATGTGGAGAGTACTTTACGGGTCGGTGGTAGCAGCGCCAGATTAAACTCTGACAAAGCCCGGGAGAGACCTTGGGGTTAAGAAAGGAGTTTTGTAAGAGGTAGTGCCACGCTGCATGCTTGCATGCAGCCGAATTGGGCCGGCACGACCGGGGAGGTACCTCTCGCTTACATGAGACCGGCGTAAAGTGACAGCTGTGCTGTCGCGTTTCGTGCGGTGTGTAAGTAGCCGGTGGCCCATGGAAGTGGGAGGAGAAAGGGGGGCAGCGCATCTGTATGTCTCTATGCAGATGTCTATGGGCGTCGGTAGTCATGAAAATGGCTACAACTGCTCGTTTACACCATAAAAAAAAGCCCCTTTATTTGTATAAAATCATCTTAAGGCCTTACTAGGCCCGGAGCTGCAGCCCTGGATTCAGCCCTAGCTATAACGGCGTTTAGCACCGTTCAATAATACGCAACTTAAGTCACGTAATACAAATACCATTACGCAGTACCTACGTGTGCTTTACGAAGCACGATAATGGGAAATACCGCTTCCATTTCTCTTACTTAGCGTCGGTAATAAGCTTTCCTGTGACGTAAACTCGGCCACTCGGAGGCCCCCATAAATGACGTCACACGTTGTATTGTGTATTTTTTTGATGACGCGGCCATTCATCATTGTAAAAAGCAAATTGCTTACGTCTGTTGCGGTTTAATACTTATGACTATACTGTCTAGTCTAGTATGTGTTTAATCTGCCCATGATAATAATTGTTAAATTAACTATTACATACATTCTCATATCGCGATGCATCTCTCTCCCATATGCGGGAGAGGTTTCCCTTCGACCAGAAACCAAGTCTCGCAGCAATCCGATGAAGCTGTGGCTTCTCTTCGCTTCACAGCAAAAATTCAGGTCGAAAAAAAATTGTCTGTTTTAAATATAAATGTGACGTTACAAAATTCAAAACCCCTCCCACTATCTAAATATAAAGAATGACGAACATTGAAAACATTGGAATAAAAAGTTGATGTATACTTTTGGAGAGATTCTTGGATTTAGGTGCCGAATTTACATAGAAATCTTCGTAATATCGGTTGAGCCGTTTCCGAGGAGTTCGACCACAAATTACAAAAATAGTAACACGTGACGTTTAGAAACTTATAAGATACCTAGTAATAAATAGAATACCTGTTTAGTATTTTTATTGTTTACTTGTATAGTTTTGTTTAAAATATTTTTTTATAAAGGTCAAAAATAATATTGTGGCAGATGTTGGAATTCTATTGTAGTTCTATTCAAATGAAATGTTCATTGTTCATGTTAAGGGTTGTAAAACAACATTGAATAATTTACTGTATCGTAACATTTTATCAACTTTCATCACACATTGTACTGACACTTGTGTCGTAGTAGGGAAAATCCCGACCGCGTACGTGAATTAATTATTCACACTTTTTCATTTAATAAGAGGTAGTGCCACATTGCACACATGCATGGAACTGAATTGGGCCGTCACGACCGGGGAGGTACCTCTTGTTTACACGATGCCGGCGTAAAGAGACAGGAGGTGAGAGAAGGAAAGATGGCAATGCATCTATTTAATCTCTATTAGGTTGCTCGTTTGCCCCCTTATACTATAAAAAAACTTTATATTTAAGAACACAGATACAACTATTTTAAATAGGGCAACACAGTAGCCAGTAGGTTATTAATATACCTATCCCACCTATCCAATCCAGGAACCACAGACTACCCAGATACTGCCTAGTACTACGCAAAAAAGACCGCAATTAAGAATTCTTTAGAAAATTTAGACCTAATACCTATTAAAACTTTTCATTTAGCTTTCCTTAAATGCAAAACTACAATGTAGTTACATCATTATTTATATAAATATAACTATAGTCAACTAATTTTTAATTAACATAATTAAGAAACTTTCTCAATAAATTGTCATGACTTTATTTGACATTATTATGAAAACATCTTTAGAGACGTTAGGCAAAGGAAAACATTAGCAGCGCTATTAACAATTTATATCTAATAAATTAACTTTACTCAAAGTAGTCAAATTACTTATCCAGGTTCTAGTATTTTTCAGACTTTTTTTTGTTCAAACTTGGAGCAAAGTTAATCTATGTTTATTAATAAGGCTGTATGAGTCGCGTCAGCAAACATGCTAATAGCAAGTAGCGCAGTATTATCGAGTGTTAGTGTAGATTAACTTGCCTGCACCACTTATGGCATTTTTAATTAGTTTTATGTTTCTTCTATCGGCAGTTCCAATGACTGCCTATTTTATTATAAGCGCTTTCTTATAAAAAGGCTAATAAATCGGCAAACAAAAAAAATCACTAAATCAACGAATAAACGTCCCCCAAAAACCTCTTTTCATCGACACGAGCGTGATAAAATACTTACGTAACAACTTTCTAAATAAAATAAAAGATTTACATTTACATAAGTAGGTACAGTTCACAGACTGAAAGACAAAGTCAGACAAATAAAAACACACTTACCTACACTACTCAGACATACGCAAATCCCGATTTACGCGGTTAAAAACCTATTACTTCTCAAACTACATATTAATTAGATTTTATAATATCTCTTCTTCTTAATAAGTAGGTATAGTTATAAGCTTCTATAATCAATGTTTACTATAAAAACATTCGACCCCGATTGAGAAGTAATATTATTTTGTATGTACATATTTTATACCCCGACTCGGTTACAGCTCGGTCCCACCTACCGCGTAACTTAGGGGTATTACAGTACCCAACACACAAACAAACAAGAAAACAAAACTAAAACCAAAAAAATACTATCATATTAATGTAGGTAACATGATATTCCGAACTCCCTGGAAACCTGATTGGTCTCACGTGCGCACCATAAATCTCGGTATTTTCTAAATAACGCGCCGTTTCCGGTTCAAGGGTACTGTTGATTCCCCTGACGTGTGTAGAGATGATCAATGATCGATAATCATTCTATGAGACTTCAAATGCGTTTTACAGCTACAGATTTTACTATATAAATGCGTTTTAGCACAAAAAAGAATTAAAATTTACAGTCGGTATAAATTACCATGATTCATTGCTTAAAATATTAGTATATATCTAGGTATATAATAGTCTTCTCGCCTCAATATCAAAATTACTCCTGTACGTAATTTACAAGACGCAAAAATTTATACGAACTATTTTGTTATTTCTATTTTTTTTTTTGCTAAGATTTCATAGGTAATTAGGATTGTGACTTGTTTTACCGGTTTCAAAAAATAGGCTTTGATTTCATAATATGTCACCGGTAACAAGAAAAGTTCTACTATAAAATAAATATACATAAAATCTTTATCCAACCAATTAAGACTTAATATAAAACATATTATCAGTGTTGGGATTTTATTAAAAGCGGCTTCTCAAGTGGGTGATGATTCTTGTAGCTTATTGGGACAAATGAGTAGTTGGATCTAGAAGTGGCGGTCTATTGATGACGACCGAGACTAACGTCCAAAACAAGCTCACCAGACATACCATATACAGCTCGAAAAGCTACAATATAACCATCACTTTCAAGTCACATCTACGACCCAATTCATCATCATTATTAAATGCAATAACTGCTGTAAGTCATCACGACAATGGCGTTGTTCAAGATAGACCAGTTACATAATAGATTACGTTACTAGTGTAATATTATGTAACAATGGGCTTGAATAAAGTTGACCTGAACTTACCAACTAACTTACCTTGATAAGTGACGACTTACTCTGTCGCTCTTGGTGCAGCCACAGCTGTAGTAATAATTAATTAATTATTCCAACATGAGCGGATAAAGTAACCAAAAAAGGTATTTAAAAAATGAAGCTGTGTAAGAAGAATTCAATAATATTTTAGTACTGATAGTGAAAGATAAAAAATTCACTCTACAGCTCTAGAGATAACATTAAACTCCAAACAATATTGTTATAATAATTTAAAAACAATAATAAATCTATATTTATTTTATCATTAGTGATAGCGTCCAAGCGCCGATTTTTGACAACATCTACGCGCCATATCGCTTAACACAAGTACTTGTTATAGCTATATAAACACAACAGGTCTTTAGCATTCAGTTTAGAGTGATTCAGACTCGCGTCCGACGTAGAGGTCCGCGCGCTGATAAATATTCCACCACAACATAGAATATTTTCCATTGTAAATTGCCAATATTAAACAGTGATTAAGATGTTAAATAAAAAAGTTATCGTTTGGATATCTCTGTATGTCCTGTCCAGTGTCTCGTGCCGTAAGTTTTTTTATTAATATTTCAATGCTAAATACAATGTCGTTTTCCCTGTTTAAACAATTCTCCATGCAACAAATTGTGTGCAAACCTCAAATTACCTACCCATGTTTATACATGAACAAGTTATCTGCTATTGTGTATACTTCATTGGCTCGTCTAGTTGTCGGTTGACAGCCACAGTAATCAACTCTCGGTGGGGATGTTGTTTTTATGGGTGTGACTCTTAGTGGTATTTCATATCAAGGTTCTAAGTGCTCTATATGGTAGGTACTTCCCAGGAAAACTTTCAGTATATTTAAGACCCTGGGCATTTTTTCACTTTCATTTTTTTTCATTTATTATAAGTGCCTACAGTTCATCCGAAACTAATAAAAAACGACAAGCATACTAAAATTATTTTTTCAAAGAATATAATGGCGAAAAAATGTAATCATGCTTTGTACCTGTCGTCTACAGGTGAGCGGCAACCTCACACGGGGTGAATGACCCCGGCTGCCCATATCAGCTGATAATAACAGCGTGTACGAAGTGAGAAACAACTTTAAAAATTCCTGTGGCTAAGCTATTGCTCCGATTAATCTGATTTTTTTATGTAGCCTGGAAAGGATACCTACACCAAATATGTGGTTTTATTTAACGCCTCTCGCTTTTATCAGTCCTTTATATATAACTAACTTTAACTTGAAACATTTAGTTAGATATATTTATCTAGACTAGTTAGGTTAGCAAAAGGCCACTTAGCAACAGACCTCATCACAGAATTAAGCGTCAAATTTAATTAATGTGAAAACGGTACAATGAGGACCGGTTACACATATTATGAGTACTATAGTGTCGACTAAGTAGTCGATGCCATAGATTTTAAATACCACATAAACGCTTCATTTTAAATAATTTTAACCGAAATCTGTATGCTTAACATGGTAGTTTTGGATAAAAGGATCAATGACAGGATGACCGTGGGTGGTGGTAGCTACTAGATTATTACCGTAACGAGTGGGTTGCAGATATCCTGTATATACCTATATCTGTATATCTGTCAATTCTTATCTGTCACGAGTTTTCTACTTCAACTCTGGAATATGAATATACAATATGCTAGCCATAAGCATATAAATGTATTTAAAGATAAAAAAAAACTTGTTTTTATACATCAAATATGAAGATTAGTAACAGGTAGTGCCATGCTGCAATACACGATTGAAACTGCCACTATCAGGGAGACACCGCCCTGATCGGTTCGTTTTGTGAGTTCTCATGGCTCGTCGGAGGGGAGGAGAAAAGGGTACACGTACTGTGCGGATCTCTATGGGCGTCGGTAGTCATAAAAAAGCTCCAACTCGATTGCCAGACATGTACTATATAAAAAGCCATTAAATTAAACACCAGATCTGTACTTATTACTACATAATATAAAACAAAGTCCCCGTCCGCCGTCTGTGAGTCTGTATTCTTAGATCTTTAAAATTACGCAACAGGTCTTGATGGAGTTTTTTTAACATATAGTGTGATTCAAGAGGATGGTTTATATGTTTATAATTGAAGGTGTATATTAAGAAAAGCGGGCGAAGCTGCGGGCGGAAGCTAGTTTGTCATATTTTAATTATACAAACTCTATAGTCTATGTATTTGTATACGTAGTCTTTTATTTATTAATTCGTCGTCGTACTTGGCACTCGTACATCTTATATGTATAATATAGCACTTGCAGTACATAACCAAAAACAAAATATTCATAAATAATACCACAATAGTAAACAATCATATACACCACAGACATTACGCAATAAATCATTCATACGTCATTTTTACCACATTACACACTACAACACATTATCTTACCTACATCATTTAAATAATATAACTAGCGGGTACCCGCGACTTCGTTCGCTTAGCGTAGTTCTCTTATAATCAAAGTGTGAAAAGTATTATAACTGAATGTCCCGTAGGAATAAGCGATTTTCCCGCAGCAAAAAGTGCTCTTTATGTTGACGAGGCTTAGCATCTATACACCACAAAAAGTTTCATTCGAATCCAGAAGTTTCGGAGATTAGCCCGGTTTGCAGACAAACAGACTTACTTACTAAGTACTTACATACTCCGCTGGCTCAGTGACCCGAAGTGAGTCTTGGCCTCCGACAAGAGAGTGCGCCACTTTCCTCTATCCTGCGCGATCGTCCCAGATACGCTCTTTCACGCCACGATCCTCCTCCATTCTCTCGATATGGCCAGACAGACAGACAGACAAAAAAATTGGAAAGCGTTCTAATATTATTTTAACATCGCCCCCAATTAGTTTTTCATACATATATTCAACTAGCTGCGCCCCGCGGTTTCACCCGCGTAAATTTCGATCCCGTGGAAAATAGAAAATCATCCCATGGCATCCCCTAGGAACATTTTTTCGGGATAAAAACTATCCTGTGTTATTCTAAGTTACTCTCTGTGTGTGCCAAATCGGTTCAGCAGTTTTTGCCTGAAGGAGTAACAAACAAACAAACATACAAAGTTTCGCTTTCATAATATTAGTAGGATGTACCTACAGACACACGGATTTTACTGTTTTGTTATATGTATAGACACAGACATAAAATTACATGTGTGATTTTTTCTGATTGCAGAAATCGATAACAAATGCAACGGGACGAAAGTCGAGAGCACTTGTACGCTTGTTTTCTCGTGCGACTATGTTTTGAAGTTAATACGTGAAGGAGAACTCACTTTGGCCAAAAGCACGTTATGTGGTTTTCAGAGTGGGAAACCAATGGTATGTAGGAGAAACTTATTAATCAGATATACAGGGTTATTTTTTGGTCACCGGCCAAATTTTAAAATAAGGAAGTTAATATCATTCCAAGAGTGTGTTTTACATTTAATCATCTAATTGTAATATTTTGTTAAATAAAAATCGATTTAAATAGTCCTTAAAAATACAACGATCGTGGTTTATATGCGAAATATATCGACTTCAAGGTCAGTGACGCCAGCCAAGCGACACTTGCAAGCCCTATGCCATGACCAATAAATATGTTTATAACATGGGATAAAGTAATTTTAACTAATTATTTTTTTATTCTTTTTTATTTCATAAATCGAATGTATTATTGATTCTGAACCAAACCTGAAAATTTGGTCGGTGACCAAAAAATAACCCTGTATATTACAGATATTTATTCTATGAGTAACTACCGTTTTTATCATTAAATCAGCCATTTTGTTCTGTATGTCTGTCTGTCAATGTATTTGTCACCCAGGTTACACGTGTATAACAAATTTCAGACTAGTCGTCCAATACTGAAAGGCGGTTCTATTTCAGCTTCTAATAAAATTGACCATAACATGACTTCTAATGTTGCATATTGTAATAAGACAATTTTAACGGATTATATCGCGGTTTATTTAAGTATTTTGGTTGCTATAAAGCGTGTGAGACGTCGGGATTGTAAATTACTAATATAAACCGCGATATAATCCGTTAACATTGTTTTATTACTATGCATAACATGACAAGTTAAAGAAAAGCTTGTTTAAACACTTTCACTGAACAAACACTTTATTATGGCTATGGCTACTATACAAATATCTATAACAAATTCTCGTGGATGAAAACTTAAAAAATGATGATTTTTTTGCAGGTTTGCTGTCCAAGTGGAACTGAAATCGTATTTGACAATGACACTAATTCTTCAACAGCCAATAGAACTATGACTTCACCAAAACATGAAACTACACCACAACTTCTAACAACAGAGCCTGTAACTACATCACCACCTGCAACTACACCACAACCTACATCAACACCTCAAAATGTTAGTGCACAAGAACCAATAACCACGCCACAACCTTCAACTACACCACAACCTTCAACTACACCACAACCTGAAATTACACCAAAACCGGTAGCTACTGCAACATATGTAACTACACCGCGACCTTTGCCTACTGCTAAATTACCTGTCACTGCACCAAATCCTTCAATGACATCAAAGCCTGAAGTCACATCACGAACACCAGTAATAAATGAAATCGCTACGTCACCCACCATACTACCTGACACAAAAATTTGCGGCCGATATGCAATTGAAGACAGAATCATCGGAGGGGAAACTACGGCTATTGACGAATATCCATGGATGGCCCAGTTGAAATTTTTTCGTAAGTCCAATATTACGACAATTTTGTTTTACATGTGATACATTACTAGCTGCGCTCCGCGGTTGCACCCGCGTAAGTTTCGATCGACTTGATCTAGATGAAAAATTGGCCGATTCTCAGACTTACCCTTACCCAATAGGCACACATTTCATGAGAATCGATCGAACCATATCGGAGGAGTATGGTAACTAGCATTCTGATTTGTAACACGAGAATTAAATAGAGATTTAATAGTATGTGCACTTACAAAAACTCAGTATCTAAATTGTGATTCATAAAAAGGTACCTACAGCTTTAGTTCTTATTTATATTAAGATTTTAAAATGTTATTCAACTCTTTATTTTAGATCGAAACAAGGAGGTATATGCTTGTGCCGGCACCCTCATTACGGATCGGCATGTTGTAACTGCTGCTCACTGTGTTCTTAAAAAAGTGTAGGTAAAATCAAAAATATAATCGTATTTTAATAAGTATACAGAGCCACGTTATTAATATTAGCCAAATCTCCTTGACAGATTAAGCGTCAGGTTGGGAGAATATGATACTAGTACAGAAATAGACTGTGTTGAGTCTGACTGCAATGACAAGCCGGTCGATGTTCTGGTTAAGGAAGTGATCCCATATCCAGCATTCAGTTTACAAGATATCACACAAGGAGATATAGCGGTGTTGGTGTTAGCTGAGTCTGTCAAATTTACAGGTAAACCATTGTTATGTAAAATACTAGAAATTACCAATTCATAGGGCGTCAAAAATGAAAATTGCTTAATCATAATAAAATATATCTACTGGTGAATGGGAATGGTAATATTTGCTCCAGTAGTTCGGGAGAAAAAAATATTTTCTCTTTTTAATATCTATAATTATTAATTAATAATAATAACATTAAATAATTATAGAAGTATTAATAATATTGTTTCCATTCAAAACTAGTTTCAACATAACGTAACATGACGAATCTTGTTGTAACTCTAGAGTATTTAAAAATAGCAGTACATTGGTTTCGTTATGTAGTATAGGTATGTAGTATATACCTATACTACATACCTATACTACCTAACGAAACCAATATTAACCTTGACTCTATCACATATCAACAAAATATTCAAAATAACAACATTGAAAAATCTTAGAAAATATAATTAGAAAGCCACATATTATATTGTTCTGTATGGCGAATGCAATATACTACAATTAAATATATTATCCATTTTAATTTCAATTTCGCTGTTTGTGGACCTTAGGTTATTGTAAAGAAGGGCATTTGTCAACGCATTCTCAAATGTAGAACTAAATAAAAGTAGAATCAATAAACTTTCCAGTAGTTTTAATATTAAAAAGACAGAAGTCGAGCTCTCAGTCTTGCTGTCGCTTCATCTAGAGCTCCAACTCCAATGCGAGAATCCGAACAACACTTACAAAAACTTAACCCTGTTGGGGTAAATTTATGCTTAATCCTGTTCATGTATAGGACAGTGCTTACATCCCTAATATCCTAGAGACGTCTGCACTTATGATTGGCATATAGGTAATAAACCCTAGAGTTCGGGCAGTTCGTATCCAACTTCTGCGCCTTTTTAATAAGCCATAAAGTCCAAATTGTATCAAAGGTTAATAAATAATAGTGATAAATAATTCTTTGTTGCACACCAAAAATTGTTTACACCGTATATAGCGCTCTATATAATAAATAATGTACAATAGGCGGCCTTTTCGCTTTGAAACAAAATCTTCCAGGCAACCATCACTTGAAAGATGTATTAGGTGCTTGGATATAGGGGCATGCAAATTTAATTGAAACATTTTAATCAATAAAAACTAAATGAGTTTTAAAATGCTAACCATATCATGGAGAATGTCAGCGAAGTTTGTTAATTAATCATATATTTTATCGCCAGATTTTATACAACCGCTGTGCTTACCAACTACTGAGTACACGGCAGCACAAGACTACACGCGTGACAGCTCATATATGACCGCAGGATGGGGCCTCACAGAGTACGGTGGGTAACCAAAATGTATACAATCTTAAACCACAGCTACATATCGTAACAATAACACAGTATAACTAAAAATCATATTTTTAAGCTGTATTACTTTGATATTTTTGAGATTTGAGTAAATGCAAGTTTTATTCAAGCTATAAACATGATACCTAAATAAAGCTAGTTTAAATATATCAAATACCTACTTACTATTGAAGTTCACAGAAATCGATGAATATCAACATTTTAATTTTTTGTATTTTTTTTAACATTCCGCATTCCGTAAATAATGTATTTAAAATTGGTGCATTTTTTACATAATTCTTTACTCTAGTGTTTAATGTAATATATTTTGTAAAAAAATTTCAGACATTCCATCAACGTTGAAACGGAAAGTGATGGTAAATTCTGTACCAATTGATATATGCGTGACAGCGCTTGAGTCCACAAAAATTAATGTCCCTAAAAGTAGCTGGCCAAATATTATATGCGCCGGTGGTAGAAAATCACGAGACACTTGTCAAGGTGATTCCGGTGGACCCTTATTCAAACAAGTTAGTGAAAATGGCAATGTTAATTGGTACCTTTATGGAGTAACAAGTTTTGGAACTAGAATGTGTGGACAGGAAGGTATACCTGGAATATATACAAGAGTTACTACGTACATGGATTGGATAAGAGAACAAGTGGCAAGAACGTGATCAATTAAATCAGAAACTGTTGGGAAACGAATATTAAATGTGATGACACTTCTGTAAACGTTAAAAAATTATGATTTTTAGCTATTGAACTAATTACTTCATTAGTTCAAGTATCAAAAAGGGAATGCAAACACAAGGGAAAGGTCTATAAAAGATTAAGAAACTGAAAATATGTTTTATGTTTCAAATCTTTTTGCAACAATTACTTGGTATTTTAGAGTGTTTAATTTATTTTTTTGTTGAAAATGATTTTACTGTTATAAAAAATAATAAAATGTTTATTTAAATACACTCCAAAGAGGTTAAGAGTTAAGACTATTTTAAAGGATTTGGATTGGGTAAATCTGCACTTTGCATAATATTTTATAAAATATTCGTGCCATTTTTTATTAACCAGTATCAATGTGACGTATTTTATTCTTAGACTGAGGTTTGGTCAATTTTTTGAGGTTGTGAATAAAATTTACGTCATGAAAAAACGAACAAATAATAATACCTTGTGTATTTACAATACATTAACTATTGCGAATGAAGTGCTATTAAGAAACTGCTATTAAAAAAACACTTTTTTGCTCTAATCCAAGTATCCCGTGTCAAAGGAGCAGCGTAGAGCAATTTCTCCGAGTACGGAAGAGGTGCTTGCAGTTTATATACCAACATTAATTGTTTGTGATCTATATTTAACTTTTGGATACTTCATACATATAATGCCAGAGTTTATGTTATAAGCCTAAATAATTTTGCAATATTCACTTAATTTTGTTTATTGTTCGCCCAAAGTGAAACTTATTGTGTTTGCTGTTTTGGATAATTACATTTATCTGCTTCACGTAAAAATATTGTACCTACATGGTGTTTTTAGTTACCAAACCAAACCTATGAGCTATTTAACTTGCATAAATGGCTAATGGGCTTTGTATTTTTTTCTGAAATTGATAAAGTATAAATGTTAATTATTTATTGAAATATTATGTAAGAAGGCTATGTAAGTTATTACTATTAGAAAAAATGTTCATCAGGCTAGTAATACAGATACAATACTTACTCTCTAGTAATATTTGTATCTATATTTTATACTATACCAGTCAGCCACTACTTCGATCTCACAAATCATTGCCATAGAAGGCGATGATCATAAGATTTCAGTCAAATCCTTGATTACCTACGAAAAATATAATTCATAAATTAAAAATGTATTTTATTTCCTCAATTTTCTATCTTTGAAAGATTAAATGGATTATTTTTTGTACAAGTATCATATACCTATAGGTAATGTTATGGTAGGTTACTACTAGGTTTTTTACTATTTTGTGCACTTGTTAACTAATTACTAAAGTTTAATACCTTAAAGAAATTGGATTTTCATTCTGATTTTGTGGCCAAATCGACGTTAATAAAAGCACAGCATTGCTGAATTCTGATCTATGCTTATAAATAATTTAATATCTATATACAGGCTGTGGCGTAAAAAATGGCCAAAACTTTACCTGCCGAGTCCGAATAAGAAAAAAAAGTTTGGTAAAATATCGACGGTTCTCAAGCTATCGAACATTTTTGATTTTTTAGGAAAAATTCACCCTTGATCACTCTTTTTCATGCCATTACCACAAAAAAGTGATTTTTTAGATTATTATTTTTTTTTAAAGACTCAGAACTAACTGTATTATCTAATGTACTATAGCATTTTAAAATGAAGCATTAAAAAAGTTACATTTTCAACACACAAAATAATATTTTTTAGATTTGGCTTTTACATTTTTTACATTACAACTTTGGTACTCAGTGGCATAAAAAATGTATGAAGATGTTGATTTGATGATGATGAACCATTATACAAAAAAGTTGTTTCTTTAGTTGTGATTCTAAAATAGTATACATTGTGTTAATATAATACATTGTATTTACTCGTTGGTGTAAAATATAATAAAGCGTAGAGTAATGACGCTGCGTTGTAATTCTAATATGTTTCAAAGTACTACTTGTAGTAACTTACAAATCGGCACTGGCTCTTGCATCTATTGTTGTTACGAGTTTCAAATCAAAATAAAAGTCTATTACTAAGAGACTATCCTTTAAGAGTTTCTTGTTGTAGAATAATGCTACGAAAAATACGTAGTAAACCTGATTTTTTTAATAAAATACTATGGAGCGACGAATCGTCATGCAAAAAAGATGGCTATGTTAATGCACAACTTGCACAGTTGGCAGCTGACTAACCCACATTTGACCAAAGAAGACCGGTCCCTATATCAATTTAAAATAAATCTTTGGTCGGGAATCTTAAACGGCAAAGTTATTAGGCCATTTGAGCTGGAATACACTTTGACAGCGCAGAGATATCTGAGATTTTTAAATGATGACCTTCCTATCTTATTAGAGGATGTTCCATTGGCTATTAGAAATGAAATGTGGATGCAACATGATGGCTGTCCTGCACATTTTGCCCGTCCTGTCCGTGATTATTTGGACACGAATTTTCCTGAGAGATGGATTGGATGGCAAGGGCAAATTTCATGGCCACCACGTTCACCGGATCTCAACCCGCTTGACTTCTTTTACTGGGGGTGCCTAAAAGAAATGGTGTATAAAAATGATGTTAATGACATTGAAGAATCACGCGAGTGTGTGCGTGTGGCTGTCCAAAAAATAAATGAGGCTGAATACGGGCGTCATATTAAAAGTTCATTCATTAGAAGATGTAGGGCGTGTATTAGAGCACAATGTGGTCATTTTGAACATTTATTGTAATAAAAACAGTATTCGCGAAAAATATAGTTTTATTTTTCATTTGTATAAGCACTAATAGTTGAATATTTTTACGTTTTTTGGCAAAAGCCAGGTAGGTCGCAAAATTTTCGCCTTGGGTGTGTGTGCCGATTTGTGAATTACTACAAATAGTACATTGAAATATATTAGAATTACAACGCAGCGTCATTACTCTACGCTTTATAATATTTTACACCAACAAGTAAATACAATGTATCATACCATTTTAAAATCACAACGAAATTGACAACTTTTTTGTATAATGGTTAGTAACATCTTCATACATTTTTTCATACCACTGAGTATCAAAATTAATGTAAAAAAAGCCAAATAAAAAAAAATATAACTTTTTAATGCTTCATATTAAAATGCTATATTACATTAGATAATACAGTTAGTTCTGAGACTTAAAAAAAATAATAATCAAAAAAATCCCTTTTTTGTGGTAATGGCATGAAAAGAGTGATCAAGGGTGGATTTTTCCTAAAAATTCAAAAATGGCCGATAATTTGAGAACTGTCGATATTTTACCAAACTTTTTTTTCTTATTCGGACTAGGAAGCTGTTATCTATCGGCAGGTAAAAAATGGCCAAAACTTTGGCCATTTTTTACGCCACACTCTGTATATAAAACTCAAACGTGATATAGCCATCTATCAACGCACAGCCCA
>LUGF01017429.1:217979-228219 GCA_001625245.1 Calycopis cecrops | reverse complement strand
ATAGCTTCATCTGAAAATATAATACATATTTGTGTCTAGACCCTAATAATAAAGACGGATTTTAAAATAAATAGTGATTTTCTTGTTTTTTTTATTCCGCATTGGAGGCGAACTAGTATATCTGTCTTTTAATTGGTTATCTATTTGTGTTAACGCAATCCAATATGATATAAAAATAGTCTTTATGTTTATTTGAACATTAATAAGTACACTTGTACGCAAACCTAACCTAAAATAAGTACCTAAGTACTATTTTATTTTAAGTACATAGAAATATACGAGTAAATATATTTTTTATCTGGTTTGTAAAAACAACATTTTTTTTAATATTATTTTTTTGTGTTTTGGACGAGTTCTTCAAAGTACAGCAAAGGAAAAAAAGGAAAGGAAAAAATACACAGGCGAAGATTTGAAGAAAACTGTAAGTGATATTCTGGACAAGAAAAAATCTGTAAAGCACATATGCAAAGAGCATGGTATTCCCAAGACCACAATATTAGACAAATTAAGTGGACGCAGACTACATGGAGTAAAAAAACCGGGACCGGAACCAATTTTAGGATTCGATGGTGAGAAAAAGATAGTTCCATAGCTTCTTAACATTTCAATATGTGGGTTTTTTGTAAAAAAAAAAGTAATATTTTATAAGAATAATCGTCTAGATCAAAAGTGGTTCGAAAATTTTTTGGCCAGAAATAAATAAATTTCACTTAAAAATGCGTATGAAATTAAGCCGAAATAAAGGCAAAGCGAAAAGAATTTTCAATGGGAACGAAAATGGTTTTGCTCTTTGTCCAAAGACAGAAAAAATTTTAGGTCCGAGAGGGTACAAAAATTTATACCAAATAATGCCAAGAAAATGAAAAAGAAAACATGACCGTACTAACATTTAATGTGAATGGAGATAATATGGGCCCGCCCTGTGTCGTCATGCCGTCGCGCGTCGCGGCGCGTCGTAGCAAGCCCCATGAATGAGAGGAAAAGTATTTTTTGAATACATCATCAACGAGTTTAACAACTGGGTAGAACAAAACGAAATAAAAAAGCCAGTCCTTCTGCTAATAGACGGGCATAAATTGCATAATATCTCATTAATGCTCAGTAAGACTCTAACAGTAACGTAGTAGTAAGGTTCTAACAGTAGTAAGTTCTAAAATGTTAACGAAACTAGTCTTTTCTTTAGTGTTTTCTCAATAATAATAGTATTGGTTTTTTTTAATATAATTACATTATTTAATAAAGAATTTGTTAAATACCAATAACATTTATAATTATTTCATATTACAAGTTGATGGACGCAAAATGGTCCATGGTTGAACGCGATTTGCATTGTGTGGACGCTTAATATGAAATGACCTCGGGACCTTGACCTGTGGGCTCTTACTCGTTAAAATAATGATCTCATATGTTCTTCTTCTACTGTCTCTTTTTCTTTCCGATGATTACAACTAAATTTGAATGTCTCGCTCCCACACTTCGTGTATCTTTCACTTAGTGACAACAATTCTAAATATGTGGTGCCGCCGTAGATTGAAAATGCAAGTAGTGAGAACAATTCTATATCTATGTGTGCATCTAAAAAAATTTATTTAAGACCAGTTGACTAATGTTTGCATGCATAGGGCCTACGGGGCAATCTACTAATATATGAACAATAGGTGAGTACGGAGCAGGACAATGACAATAAAAGTATAAACCGTAAAAATCTAAATAAAAATAACCATCCTTGGGAACCAGTTGCTTAAAAAAAGACATTCCCATTACCTCATTGAGTAAATTTTGCGCCTGATCCAACTGATAAAAATAAGCAAATCTTTGCTCATACGATACCTTTTTTTTTTGTTGACGCAGGGGATTGCATTTACGCAAGATACCGGGGAGCCTGGGTGGCTGCCGGGCCTGTGTCGGGCTCGGCGTGTAGTGGTACGCCCCTACCGACTAAACCCCTGCGGGTGCCTTCAGCCGCATTGATTGGAGGGCCCCGGATCTATAAGCAACAGGGCCCAATGCTCATACGATACCTACCTTATTGATATAAAATACGTATGAAATGAGTAAATAGAAATGATTTTGCAACACTCAACGATAAATTATAGACATTAAAATAAAAGAACACATTAAAATAAAAGAAGCATACAGTGTGCTAATATTCTATGTAAACCTCAGAGCTTGGTCTTCTAGGATTTTGTCGTACAATGGTATTCGAGACTCTATAGGTACCGGCCGTGCTTTAAATTGCCTCCTTTCAACTTTTTGATGAAGCATATCCTCGGAAAATGATTTTTGCAGAAATCGAAGCTCGTTCACCATTTTGTTTTCCTCGTCCCTACAAACAAAAATAATTAACTATTTTCAAATACATAAACTTGCATACATACTTACATACAATTTCTTATAGGCCATTCCTTGGCCATGATGAATAAATTCTTTTGCTTTATTAACAACTAGCGGGTGCCTGAGACTTCGTTCGCGTAGCGTTAGTTCTATTATAATCAAAGTGATTTGTTATTTTTTGCTTGCAGTGCGCTGAAATTCCGATTTTCCGTAGGAATTAGCGATTTTACCGCAGTAAAAAGTATTTTTGATGTTGTCTAATCTAAGTATCTATACACTACAAAAAGTTTCATTCGAATCCGTCCAATAGTTTTGGAGATTAGCCCGGACAAACAGACAAACACACAGACAAACACACAGACAAAAAATTAAAAAACATTGGAAAGTGTTCAAATCTATTATACCATCGCCCCCAATTAGTTTTTCGTAAATATATTTAATGTACAGACACACGGATTTTACTGTTTTATTATACGCATACCTCTTCCTATTCTTGATTTTTAACATTCTTTATGTAGCAATAAACCTACCACCTGGCACAATGTGCAAAGCCGATATTGTGATAAATTTCCTTACTAATTATATTAAACTCTACTTCTTCAGCCAGTATCGGTCATTTATTTCACATTAACGATACTCGGAAAAGAAAGGATGAAACGGAAGACAACAAAGAAAGATTAGTTGATACAAGTTGCATAATTATCATCTATAACATCCAGAACATGACGTGTACAGCTGGACATCGACAAATAAATATACTAATATATAAAATATATGACACGGTCACAAGCTGCTTGTATCCTGCGGCTCCCTGCGCCTTCATACACACACACATACATTTTGTATTAAGATTTATAATTGTAAATTGTTACTTACCTTTGAGTCATTTTAAAAGGCCTCGGTATAGTAATGCTGTCTTTTCTTTTAAAAGAAGTCGGTGAAATCCTACGATTTCGCAAAGGGCTAGACGGCATACTTTGGGTTCTGCAAGTTTTGTCTTCTACCTTATAATTATCATCTCCAAAAAATTTGTTGAATTTGTCATCAATCTCTTTTTTGGTTTCAATTTTATCGTCGCACCATGTTATAGAACACGCCGAATGATTTCGCTTTGGGCGCTCAGATCTAGTAATACCTTTTACATTTAGGGTATTATGGTCTGTATTATGTCGATTTTGTTTTGGTTCTTTGATTATACTATTAATTTTATTGTTACCCTTTCGCGGTTTATTACATAAAGTCTTATTTTCTTTAGTATCGCCAATTAATAATTCATTTTGATCGCATGGTTTCTTCTGAGTTTGTGGTTTTCTCTTTATTTTATCATTAACTTCATCTACATATACATCGCAATTATTAATATCTCTTAAGGAAACATTAAACATTATTTTCTTCTTTTCTCTTAAAGATCTTAACGTGCAATAAAATTCTGTCTCAGATAAATGATGAATGTCGTTGTAGTCTGGAATGCTGCGATAGAAATCTCTTAGCTTTTCAGCATCCAAGTCGGTCTCCGATGCTGAATATGAACATAAAGAATCTAGGGAACAATGTTCTAAAGAAGCTTTTTCATTACGTTCGTAAGACGTTTTTGGCATTTTACTTACAGGATCTACGGGAACATTAATGCACGAGTTGAAAAATACACTAGATTGATGCATTACTTATTAATAACATCGTATTAACTTTTACTTGTAGTCTTCATTTCCCACATAACAACGACTGGCGTTGTTGTGGTTGTGGTTGTCATGGAAAATTGATTAGCCTTTCGGGAGCATGATATGAAAAAGATATGAGAAGTGAAATCTTCTGAAGCAACGATCAAATAATTAAGAACAATGCCGTTACACTTTACAACTAATATCGCTTACCTCTCTTACGCAACCTTTACTTTGAAATCACGAAATCTCATCGTGGTTTTGGCTCCTTTGATTGCTGGCTTGAGAACTCTGTATTATTAGAAATCAGAACATCATCATAGTATGTTAGTGCGTTAATTTTGTCTAAACAAGGACTTTACAACATGATGACATCCACGATCTGTTGATGGAACTTAATAGTGGTCTTGGGAAATCTATATTAAAATATCAAAACCCAATCGCGAGTAAGCCCGTTGTCTTGGCTACTGGGTATTTAGGAATAGGTAACATCCAGGCTTTGATGATGGGGTAGAAGGAAGGAAATTGTCTATTAAAATATCGGAAGATCGTCGTCTGTGAGCTCTTTTTATTGTTTGTTTCGAGAAGAACTTAATGCATAGATGACATCTCGTTTCTGATGATAGAGCTGTAAAATGGTCATAGAAATTGCAAACACTGTTAAAATTTCGATACGCAATCCAATATTTAAAAATAGAAGTCACAGTCACAACAATCTTTTAATTAATGTCAAAAACATTATTATCGATTCCAAACCGGTTACGCAACAGGTATTCTTCGTTGAGATGATTGTAAGAATTACAAATACAAAGAGCATAAACAAACATATCGAAACATAAAAATCAGCACGAAATGAGCAAGAAAACCCGTAATTTCAAGCTGATTTTGTGGGTGCTGTCCATATCATGCCCGATTTGGCAACCAAGACGCTAAACTTGATTACGTTGATGATAAAGAAGAACATTTTTTAGATATTGCTCCTTTAGGTCCTTTGTACACACAAGTTCTTTCCAGAGAAACTCATTGGTATAGTGATGTAGCGCCATGTCAATAAGTGGTCAAGTGTGTCACATTAATCCATACAACACCCTACAACCACAAACTATACGTGAGAAATCCCACATATTTATAGTACAACCACACCTAGTCGTGACGTAGCGCCGCCGTGTATGTCAACAAGCTCCCATAAAGTATACATTATTGACTACCTCGCCTACACACAGTGAATTAACCGGTAATCTACTGGCGAGAGAATGTGTATTTTTAAGCGGCTTTATGGATCGATATGCATCTAAAATCCTGGTGTGAAATATTAATGAACAAAATTGTGTACTAAAAAAAATCGTAACATAACATCTACCTAAGTCCTAAGCAGAAAAAAAATTAAAAGTAACGAAAAATTATTAAGTCCGTCCATCCAAATGATCAATCGGTCTTTTAGTAGGTACCAACATTAATGGACATCCACACAACCCGGTAACCAGGACGTTACGTTACTCCCCTTTCCCCTTTACCCCAACTTGTAATTAATTGGTTGTAAACATAAATTTTTCACATGTACCGTACCAAACCGTAACGCTTTTAGAGATCGTAGGTACCCATTTTTTTACATTTCTGTAATTGCCATGAATAGATATCAAAAACGATGACAACAGCACATCTGCACACCCGTGCCAGTTTCTCAACGCTAATAGTTAACAAACATTAAAATATGATTTTGATAATTATTTAAACACTATAAAAATCATATCATTGTCATAAGTCTTAGATCATTTAGTATAAGTATATTACATGTGTACGTTCGTTTAATAATAATTATAAATAAAAATGATCATATAAAGTTGTACTAAATTATGTCATAGCTACTCTAAATTCCTGATAAAAAAAATAATTGGCTGTCAAAATATTGTCGAAAGTCAAATGTCAAACAAAAATCAAATTTGTTTCTAATCAAATTCTAATGTTAATAAATATGATGATTAAATAGTAATAAAAAAAAGCCTACATTTTAAATCGCTTTGAGAATTGAAAGTATGCAAAATATTTTATTGACTGCTATTTGTTATTCCTCAGATTATTGAACTGAAGTACTTATTGCGGCACAATCATGATACGAAGCTTAAATAAATATAACAATGTTTTGGCAAACAGCATCAAAACCCACTTAAAAATAGTATCCACTATTAGAAAATATAGCACCGACAAGGATGGAAAACCTAAAGCCAAATATGATATAATTATTGCTGGTGGTGGAATGATAGGATGCACCTTAGCTTGTGCAATAGGTAAGGTTTTGAAAAGAAATTGTTTTACTTTATGATATATATAATGATAAACTGTATTTGTGTCAGCTTCGACACACGACTGAAGTTTACTCCTTAAAAAGGAACATGATTGTGAAGTGAACTTCGCACCTGAGATCTAAGTATGGCATACATTAAATGATAGTGTTTACAAGATTTTGCTTCTCATAATTTATACCTACGTTATGGGACTTGTTTTAGGTAAGTTATTTACGGGGTGTACTCCTAAAGATACAGTACCTATTGTATTTTAAGAAGTAAACTTAAAAAATAACTGCTGATATAAACTAACAAGTTCAGTCAGTGGCGCATTTAGGCTTACTGCCGCCCTAGGCCCGGTCTGATACGGCGCCCTTTTTACCCGACTACAGCGAAGCAAAAAGAAGTGTTATGATTTTGACCGGACTTAAATTTTATCATCCTGAAAATTTTGGCGCCCTAGGCCCAGGCCTCACAGGCCTATGCATAAATCCGGCCCTGAGTTCAGTAATTCTATTATTTTATATATGTCGCATCAATCCATTTCATTTATAATGATATGGTTCTAAAATGTTTATAATATTTAGAACTATTTATATGTATAACACAGACACACTCTTGCTGCGTTCCGAATTGAGCTAACAGAGCCATTAGCGCGATAATGCCCGGTCCGTTTTGTGCTTACAATGCTCATGTCAGCTCACTTGACGTCATATATGACGTCATCTGCCTTGCTAACGACGCTCATGTTTTGCCCGTAAGCATTGTGAGTATAGCTGTCACAAAGCTGTCATTGCTGTGAAATCTGGGAACCATATTACCAATTTAAATTATTTGTGATTAAAGATAGAGTATATTTGTGATAATGGCAGATTTTATAGACCTGCAGGTATTTTTGGAGTTTGAATATAAATTAATTACGTTATTATACATATATTGATTATGTTATGACAAGTGTGCTGACACCGAGCGGTCCGAATCAAATAGTATCGTAAGCGCACGTGTGCATTCTAACGATTCGGTCCGACTTATTATGACATTTGCATTTTGAGCACCGTTAGCGTGATTCGGACCGCGGCCTTAGGAAGTAGGGACCTGGCAAAAATTCCATTCCCCGCTCTCTGCCCCAGCACTATCCCCGATGTCACCATAGTATCATATCGCCATAGTAGTCGCCATGTGTAGTATATAAAAATATGTTTGTTGTTTTAGGCAAAATTCCAGTGCTATCACATTTGAAAGTTTTATTACTTGAAGGCAGCCCTGATAAAAAATTTGAATTAACCCCTGAATATAGTAACAGAGTGGTTGCATTAAATCAAAATACAAAATCATTAATGACATCTCTTGCTGTGTGGCAAAATGTAGAGAAAATTAGAGTGAATCCTGTAAGACACATGCAAGTAAGTTTTCATACACTTATTATCATGAAATATTTCCATAGCATGTGTTTTAACAATCGTCTGGCATCACAAGTTCTGATAAACTAATTGAGACTAATTAAGCCTTAATATAATATAAATAAAAGAATTGTAAATCATTTATGATGTTTTGCCAAGAAAAATAGTCTTGCAACTGCTTACTTGAAATTTTTTTTAATAATATATTTTGTAAGACAACTCGTACAAAATATATTAGTACAATTGCTGCATCATATTTGATAGGGCTGGCAGAATCAGGAGGTACCTCTCATACTGTATTGTTACATCTAATAACAGTAAAGTTTATGGATGTTCATAATCTCTTCTGGAACTGTTAGTGAACTGTTAATTGTGACAAAATTATTGTGCATTAATATAACCTCAAATTTATACCCTCTCAAGATAGTAAATCTAGCTATAGTGAATCTTACCTGGCATTTTGTGCTTCAACTATACCTACCACAAGCAAAATATAATCGAATACAGATCCTTCTTTTTAACGATGATTCAAAATAATCTAGTCATTGGTCCGTCTTCCGGTGCATAGTCACCACTCAAGCACCTTTCTTCCTAAGTGGTTTTTGGCTCTGCCAGTAATGTGGCCTACAATTAACTAAATTGGCTACTTAATAAATGTTTCAGGTGTGGGATGCCTGTTCAGATGCACTCATCTCATTCAGCAGTGTAGATGTCATGAATGATGATATTGCGTACATTGTCGAGAATGATGTACTTCTTCATGCAGTCAATATGGAATTGAAATCCTCCTCAGTTAAGAATGTCGACATTCTTTATGGAGCTAAGATTGTAGGATACGAGTTACCGAAAACTAACTCTGGTAGTGAAGGAAGTCTAGTCAAAATGAACAATGGAGACAGTTATTCTTGTGATCTATTGGTAAGTTTGTGTTTCATTCAATTATTATTATATTTATATATTACAATGAAAATCTCATAGGATGTCGAAGCCGGGGAAGCTGTTGGATGCAAGTGGCTCATGACGGTGACCTTTGGTGCTCTCTAGGGAGGCCTATGTCCAACAGTGAACGTCCTCCGGCTGATGATTATAATGATGATGTCAGAAGCTCTCAAATTTTAGTAGTGGTTATAATGATATATAAACCAGTTAAAAAAAATGAAAATTTACGATTCAGTAATAACACTCATAAATTTAAATAATTTAATTATATATTTTTTATTGATTAAAATATTACAATTTACACATTTACACATATTAAATTAGTTCTTTTCTAATTTCTTTTCAATCAAATTCAACCTTGAGTCTGTAGCATCAATCAACTTGTTGATCTTCTTTGTCAAATCTGCCAATTGGTTTTTTACATCGACCATACAAATATCTTGTATCGCATTTATTGTTAGGGACATTGGTCTGTTTCTATTTTCTGAAGTAGATGTGGCTCTTTTTCTTCTTTCGACATTCTGACTTTCTGATGAAAACCTATCATACAAGTTGCTTTTCCTCTTGACGGCTTGTTGTCTCTCTATGTCTAGGTCTTCTTGACTGTGTCTTATTCGACACTCATAATTGTTATTTTTACGAAAGCTCTTCTTTTTCGACTTCCGGCTAGCCACCATTTTGTATATAGAAGCAATTAGATCTCTTGGTATCTAAAACAAATTTTGTAAAAAAATAATTAATAAAATGTTAACATTTGAGACGTACGCAAAAACTGCCGTACCGGTTTTCATGAAATTTGGCACACACAGAGAGTAACTTGGATTTATTTCTTCTCTTTTCCGTCCTTTTAAGGATGAGTCATGGAATCTCGCTAATCGCATGCGGCACGCTTTGCGGCTGTATTATGTGAGTGAGAAGTGCCGGTCCAATGCGGCCGCATATCAGGAAGGCGCCGCCTCTTACTCGTGATGTTGTACAGCAAGCATATCTTTACGCAAAGTAAACTCAAAAGTTGTTTCAATGTCAACGTATAAAGTCAACTTACCCTATTCTCCCGTGGGTCGTTGGGCCTTACGTTTAACGTGCGCATATGCGTGGAGGCCGTCAGCAAGGCGCCCCAGCGTAGGACTGCGAGTAGCTGCTGCGGAGCGCACGTCAGGAGAGAGCTGAACAGCATACTCTCCAAATGAGCCACTAGTTCTGTCTGGCGAACTAAGCGATCCAGCCCTGCGCTCTCTTGTAACGCCTGAAACATCCATCAAGCAACATATTAGTAGTTTATGCAACTGTCATATAAAGAAGGGTATTAAACACGAGTTTGACTTTTTGAAACGAGCGAACGCGAGTTTCAAAATAGTACCTAACGAGTGTTTTAATACCCGTGTTATATGCAGTTGCATACACTAATTTATCTTCACTAATGCAATTAATCAATTAATCAAACATTGCGAAACATTAAATTCACGCGTAAGTAGGTACGTGTATTGTCCGACCGACGACTGTTTTACCGACGAGGCGACGACTGCTTGACCGACAAGGCGACGACTGTTTGACATCATACATCCCTCATACATCTTTCATTTACATACATGCGGATTTCCTATAACATCAACTCCGGACAGACATT
>LUGF01017429.1:197454-217665 GCA_001625245.1 Calycopis cecrops | reverse complement strand
CTCCCTCTCGCTCTGACACAGTGTTATAATGAGATTTTACAATATCGATTTGGATATTATAACATCCTGTCAAATTGCTTAAATTGAGTTTTTTGTTGTCTGAGCTATAACAGTAGTCATTATAAGTCAAGTATTGGAAACATAAGTAGAATGTTACAACATTAGTGTAGATAAAGATCATTATTAGATAGTTGTTGCATTAGCTGATTTCCTCATACATCTTTCATTTACATACATGCGGATTTCCTATAACATCAACTCCGGACAGACATTTATATCACCGATGAGTAAATGTATGCATGAATATTGAGGGAGTCGGTGATACTATTACTGCATTAAACTTATTAGAAAATGTTTAATATGAATGTGGAAAGATGTCGGTACCGGAGAAGACCAAAACTGACATGCAATGATCAGATTGATCGGATATTGTCCAAGACTGATGTCTAATGTCTTCGCAACCAGCGTATTTGTACGAAGATAATTCTTGTTTGTTTTTTTTTCGCGGCTAAATGCGCTTACGCACTGCCATGGAGCCGAATACCTACTAAAACTTCGCGGGTGCTATCGGCCACCTATTGTAGAGTGCCCCGAAAGTACGAAGAGCATTATGATAATGGAGGAAGTCAGTCAAATTTGTGTGGCACTCGGTTATCTCTGCCTACCATTAGGTAACTTACGTGAAATATACACCATATAGCAATATGTTACCTGGATATCGCTGACAGCTAGTCCGACAAGCAGATTGGTCAGTATAACGGTAACCAGCAGCACAAATATCAAGAACATTCCGTGCGCCGTGAACGGGTAGTGTATCTGCGAGTTGGTGCAGTTGCTGTAGAAGATATCCTCGTACTCGAGCTCCCCGGACATCATCATCACCGTCTTCACGAGTCCCGCTGGCAGCTGGAACGCGGGGTAGTTGCTGAACAGCACGCTGAAGGCCAGCCCGAACGCCATCAGCAAGCAGCTGTATGCGAGGAGAAATGTGGCGAAGTTCACTGAAACTGGAGTTTTGAAAATGTTAGTGTCACAATTTACAAGTAGCGGACGTTCAATAGAAAAACCACAGCAAATTCATAATTTCACAATTGAGTTTGTGGAGTTGTCTGATCACTAGATGGCGATGAAAATGAAATGAAATGAAAATGTTTTTATCAAAATAGAATTGTACAAATTACTTTTTGAACGTCTACAATTATAACTACCACCAGTACCACCGGTTCAACCTGTCCTGAGAAGAACCGGCGAAACAAACTCAGCGGACCTCATGAGGAAGTATCTATCAATATAAACATACAAATACATTATAATATTATGGTATACAATAAAATTACAATAATTATTCATATGGATGATAGAGGTAGTTACATCTCATGTAACTACCTCTCGACTAGATGGCGCGGTCCCTGCTTACATCGCACTGGAGAAATTAGTTTCGAGATTCGAAAGAAGGTTCACTACATAAAAAAGTTGTGAATTTATGATAACACATTTGACGAATAGGCCAGCTGAGTCAAGCGATGTAATTTGCTAAGTATTTTATTTGCTAATCCAACTTAATAATACTACAACGTCTAAGCATCTAAATCGAAGGTCACTTCGCTAAAAGATAACTTTGTCAAGTTTTCCATGATTACCTGTAGTAAACATTTGGACGTAAAGTCCGAACGTAGGGAAGCGTCCGACGATCATCATCAGCTCCAACCAGCAGAAGAATATGGTGATCGCCGCCACGTCGTGCTGCCATCCCGAGGTGTTCATCTGTTCCATGTCATCGGTGGAGAGCTTGGTGCCTCTGTACCAAGTGGGAATCTGCAATCACTACTCATCAGCACTCGCTTGAATTCCACTACAAATAGCTTGCAGGGGATATACTACGTAGTACTTCAATGATATTACTTTTGTAATATCATTGGTAGTACGTAAATTAAATGATTGTGACCTTAGCAGTGGCGTAATTACAGAAAGAGGGCGAATTTATCAGATGGCGCTGCCTCTCCTAATGTAAAAGCTTAATCAATGGCATAGTATTTATATTCAAAAGTTAACGTGATGTCTTCCAATAACGTCCCGTGTGTGGCCGGGAACCCATGAAATTTTGTCGATTTGCCACCTTATACCCCTTGCCTTGTCAAAGATATTTCGCTTATGTTATTTTTTTTTATATGCCAAATAATGAAACGTATATTCACCGTGCACAAGAACACTCCCATTATTATGAGCAGCTGCAACCAGTTCTCCCACTGCCGTATATAAGCCGACCAGTCGAGGCACGACTGGAAAATCTCCTTGGACAAGAAACAGAGGTTCAGCAGCAATATCAGATACTGCACTGGCCGGAGGTACGAGGGAACATCGCACGTTATGTCCTCGCACGAGAATATTTCTGGAACATAAAATATCATTATCACTATGGTGTGTTTATATGAGATACATACTAATTTCATAAAGCTATTAAATAAAGTCAAAAAAAAAATTTTTGGAAAATTAATCAATATTAAACTGTCCATTTATCAAGGACGGCCATCACTTCAAAAATGTGGATGAAATCGTAGAGAAAAGAGTAGAAGAATCTTGATAACTCAGAATCCAAAAAAACGCAAAATTATTAAGGTAGGTACAAAGTTGACTGCAGGGAAACAGACCATTTTTGGACTCATTGAAGTTATTGAGTATAAAAAATATACTCACGTAATATGTACACGCTGTATAAAGAAATGAACAACGCGTGATAAACGAAGCTCAGGACAAAGAACTTCCTTATCCTTCTCCACTTGAGAAAAAGGAACGTCTCCGCTACAGGGTGTTTCAAGATGTCCTTCCTGCCGACCTCCACGAAGGCCAGTAGTAGCTCCGCCTCCCCCCGCGCCAGGCACGGCACCAGCGGTCGGAAGTCGATGGTGAGCTCGCAGTCCACGTCGCCTATCTCGTGCTCGCTGACGTGCACCGCGTCGTCGAACTTGCAGATGTACCGCGGCACCACGTCCGGCACGCGCCGCACTATGAACGACAGCACGGACACGCCGCCGTTCGTCCTGAGAGTTACGTCACCATCGTAGTCTGTAAAAATATTAAATATAGTAGCTTAATTACAATAAAAAATACAAAATTAATGTTTGTTTAATAACACCGGAAATAGATGGCGTTAAACGTAAAAGTATTGTAATGATGTGTAAGAAGATCATAAACATTCTATCGTAAAACTCTCCAATGCTTCGTATTTGTCATAATTAATCTAAAACTGTAGACTAAGGTCAAAGGAGACGTTTAATATTTGTGTCGATCCTTGTCCCACTGGGTGTATCTACTGTTGTTTAATTTTGCGTAAAATAGCCTTGTTCTCGCATACAAAAATATCCATGTAATAATAGACATACCTAACAAAAGTAAAACGCACGACGAGAACTCGTTCAAGGCTGCTATGTGCAGCGGCGTGTAACCGAAGTTATCAGCCGCGTTGGGGTCCGCGCCCGCCGACAGGAGCAGGCGGGCGACGTCGCAGGCCCGCGCCCCCCGCACGATGGCGCCGTGCAGCGGAGTCCTGCCGTCGATGTCCCGGGCTCTGACGTTGGCGCGCCGCGCCACAAGCAGCTCCACCACTTCGACAGACTGTGCTAGCGTCGCTGCAATAATGTGCGCCTATTTATTTATTTAAGGGGACAAAGCAGTCGAAGCCATTTTCTTGGCTACCGACGCACATGGACTCCCGTTGTACAGTTTTTTACATCTTTCCTCCGTGATCCATCCGCTACTTTCACACGACACGAAACGCAACACACAGTTGTCACATTACGCCGGTATCTTGTAAGCGAGAGGTATTTCATATCCTAGACCGTGCCGGTCCAATTCGGCTGCATGCATCGTGGTAACACTTCATCATTCAATTTGTGGTAGCGTGTGAGGCATTTGAGTGTTATTCACTTCATTTCAGACAAAGGCATACACATTTGACTAGGAAGAGTCCGAACAATACTTTTATAGATCAATAAATAAATAAATGAAGAAAATAAAGATGAAAAAAAAACTAAAATAATACCATAGGTTAAGTAAGCTGAGATGACCGAGCGCGAGTCTTTTCACCCTTCATAGGGTCCTTAGTCCGGACGGCCCTTACAGTCAAGTATTCTTTGGCATTAGAGACTTTCAATCCCAAACCTCACTAGTCTCTTCTCTGCGAGCAGTGAGCACCCAGAACATTCCCATGAAGCCTACTTTATTTCTCTGTAACATTTTAAACTACCAACCCAGATGTAGACTAGTTTGCCCTCGTGAATTCTCTCCGTCGATTTGCGAGCCGTGGTCGAGGAGCAGGCAGGCGCACTCCGCGTGCCCGTCGACCGCTGCCAGGTGCAGTGCGGTGGCCCTCCCGGGACCTAAAGCCGCCCGAACATCCGCACCCGCGTCCAGCAGGAGCTTCATGCATGCTGCTGAGCCTAGGGAGGCGGCCACGTGCAATGGTGTTTCTGTGAACACCTGAAATTAAATAATATTCTTTAGCATAAAGCGATATATGCGATACAAGTAGAAGATAGTAAGAGATAGTGCCACACTGCATGCTTGATGTAGCCGAATTGGGCCGGCACGACCGGGGAGGTACCTCTCGCTTACCTACACGAGACCGGCGTGAAGTGACAGCTGTGTTGTCGCGTTCCGTGCGGTGTGTAAGTAGCCGGTGGCCTATAGAAGTGGAAGGAGAAAGGAGGGCAGCGCATCTGTGTAGTTTCTATGAGGATGTCTATGGGCGTCGGTAGTCATGAAAATTGCTCCGACTGCTCTTTGCCCCCCCATACCATAAAAAAAAACAAGCCATGTGGTGAACACCAATATTTATAAACCTCTTGCTCTGATTCGCCCCCCTTTTTGCTATCCACCTAATTGGCAAATTCCAGGAGAAAAAAAAACACGTGGAGCGTAATCTATAGTTTTACGTATCATTTTATGTCTATATTATGATCCAAAATTCACGCCAGCCCGATGCGACTGCAACGCAAGAATGACGATCTCTTAATAAATGCTTTTATTTAAAAAGATTTTACATATTATTCTAGAATAGTTTTCACTATGCAATAGATCATTTGCGGCAAAGAAATTGAGGAAAGAATTATCAAAACCCATTAAAAAAATTAATGGGTATTCATAAATAACTAAAGCATTAGCCTACTTTCATGATAATTAATAAAGTTACAGCTTTCGGACAATAAATATTTTTTATATATGACACACTACATTCTTGGCTATTGGCTTGCTGGGGCGTAGCAATATCGTATGAGGCACGTGGCAAGTTGATAAGGCCCTATCCTCAACATAAAGAAGCCCTTTATATCCAAATGGGGCAGTAGCATTTGGCCTTTTGGCCACGCTATCGCTTAACGATCCCATACGAAGCTAGAAGATGTAATTAAATTCCACTCTTTGTATCCTATCCTGACGATTTCGACCTCTTTGGAGAAGGAGAATATAAATAATCGTCTGTTGTAAACAGTTGGACAGATTATAAACAAGCGGCGCACCTGCGGTGTGTCGGGACAGGCGCCGGCTTCCAACAGTGCGCTCACCACTTCCGGCGCGTCACTCAGTACCGCGTAGTGCAACGGAGAGTGATCGCTGATGCCTGCGTTCACGTCCGCGCCGTAGTTCAAAAGAGCCTGTAATTAATCATGTTCTTTAAATCAAACTGTGCAATATAGATTTCCAGGCCCCCTATTTAAAGGAAGAAGTCCACTATGACTTTCCAGCAGAATCGATCTGCTTTGCCTCACTTCCACGCTTTTCGCCCACCCGAGCACAGATCCACCTCTTTCCCGCAAGTGGAAGAGATACATCCTTTTGTTTAATTTACTTTATAAAATTCTTAAAGCAAATAAAACAAAAGGATTAGATTATTTTCATGGGCGAGAATACAGTCTCCTATACTTCTAACGAGGTGGACATCACATGGGCCAAAGGTGGTAGCAAAGGTTGGTCTCGACGTATTCGTGCTGAAGAAGCTGGAGCTACCTTGATTCATGACTAGCATGATATTCGTTACTGTTATACATTCCCCCAACTCACCTTCACACACGGCAGCGACTTAGCACTGGCAGCACAGTGTAAGGGAGTCGCCTTCCTGTCACTTATTAGATCCCATCGGTTTGGATCACCTCCGTGTTCCAATAGCAGTTTCACACACTCCTCGTTGGCCACCAAACAACTGAGATGCAAACATGTCCTGAAATCATGTGCATTCGTTTCATTATCATGTTCATCTGTTATAAATATTAAACTGTATGTCAGTACTGCTACACGACACCCGTTTTAGTAGAGGTAAAATCTGAAAAATTTATGAAGTACGTAAACCGTAGGTAGTGCCATGCACTTTCTTTCAATCTGAATTGTGCCCGAACAACTGGCTCTCGCTCGTTATTTAAGTCACTGCAATCTTGTACTGTCTCCCGCTTTGATTAGTGAGAGTAATTGGAATTACTTCCTACTCCTACTTTCTTCTTATTAAATTCGTTGCCGGTCCCAAGTAGGATTTTGCTTTTCCCTCGGGCTTCCTGCGATCATCTCGAAGGGTCAAGTGTGGTTGCCGCTGTCGATCCTGGCGACACAGGAGTAGCAGCGGTGGGAACGAGTGGTGGGCCAAAGCCCGTAAAAAATGACTCTTACTCCCATCATCCCGTGATTCGTGACCGGTAGAGAGTGTTTTTTAGTTTTCGTTGGCATTCAAGTAGGGAAAGGAAGGAGAGGAACACGTGTGCTTAATAATTATGCAAATTTCTTGCGTCATTAGTTATCAAAAAGCTCCGACGTATATTATAGAAAGGGAAAAAATCCCAAATCTAAACCTACCACCTTCTTCAATGGACATAGCTTGATGGCTAGTGATTTCAGTTGTTTGCTTTTATATAATAAGTATAAGTATATTTACTTGTATGTAATAAGTAACACGCATATTATAACTGTTTTCATTTCGAATAACTGTTATATAGACAGTTAAGTACGTCACCTACTGAAAAGTGAAAATCCAACAACTTACCTGCCAGAATCATCTGCGCTGTTAGGATCGGCCCCAAGTTTGAGCAGTTTGGATAATAGCGAACATCTGCCCATCCAACTCGCCCACAGCACTGAGGTTGGTGCCGCCGAGGGCTCTTCTTGTACCAACACGACAATGTCATCGTAGTGGTTTGTCTCAATGAGATTTGAAATCTCATCAGCGTAGGGCAACTGTCTCAATATGTATTGAATTTCCTCTGTGAAATAACGTATTTACTGTTTATACTAAACATAACATTAGAAATAAACTATGATGTATAACTTTTTTCAATATTTTGTACAAATAACAATTAACATGTGGTAACTTTTCTCATAATATTCAAAGAAAATACAAAACATAGCAGCGCCTAGCAATGATAACTTCCTTATATGAATAAACAATTATATAAGAAATCTTAAATTAATCTAAATAGATTTGTTAGATGATACTAATCTAAATTCGGTAATGTGCAAGTGAAAGATTTTTAATGCTTCTCTGTACTTTGCAATTGTTTTCGTTCTAATTTGATTGATTGCTTTATCTAAATATAATATTTCCTGTTCACTTCTTTATCACCATTTTGGTGGTGGGTAAATAATCAAGGGCAGATATATAACTTTGTCCAACAACAACTTGACTAATAACCGCAGTAATCTTTATATTATTTGACCTAACATATTACCCAACAGCCAACTAAGATTTTTGTGTTGAGTATAAATCATTTACTGTCAACTGTCTAATCTACAAACATTCAAAGTACCGATTTCTCGTTTCAATTCAGTAAGTTGTCGACAGCAATATCGACTTTTGTCATCAAAAGAATGTAATGTTGAAAAACATCAAACAAATTGAGTCGTTGATCCGGAATGGACGCTTGGACCAACTTCAAATATTTTGTATTTATTTATTAGTACATTACACACCAGCAATGTCTCTCTTCACCGCGTCAAACAAAACCACGTGCAAGCCCTATTATTATTATAAATGCGAAAGTTTGTGACACACATATAGACAGTAAATTGGATTAACACATTTTAGGCGTATCGCATCGTACACGTTGTTATCCCGAAAAAATGTTCCTGTGAGATAGGTACCATGGAATGATTTTCCACGGGATTGGTTTTACGCGGGTGACACCGCGGGGCGCAGCTAGTGTTAGTATATAATCAAAATCTGTTGGGTTTTGTCGTGATTGACTAACAACGTCCATACATCCACACTTTCGATTATTTTTTTTAGTATACATTACCTAATTCCCATATATCCTTCGATTTCACCCTGAGGCGGTCTCCCAGGTCCGCCGCGTGTGCGGACTCGTCGCTGGAGATGTACCCCCCCTCCTCCGCGTCCTCCGAGTCCTCCACCTCTTCGCTTATCTCCTCCTGCCAGCTCGCATTCCCTTCGCGATAGCCCTGCGATTAACACACTGTTTAACATTCGCGTAAAGGCTTTTGTATTCAGAAATACTTTACTGATTGGCGGCATCTAGAATATTCAATTTGTATATTTAGTCTTAATTGTATAGATTCTCTGTACTTCTAGTCATAACTAATTGTAGAATTTTCACATTAAGTGCACTTAGATTAGTTGTTTTAGCCGTAGCAACATTAAAACACCTCTTCGCTTACAGTTTAGGATGAATTTAACGTTTAAATAACTGGTAACGTGCTATAGGACGAAGCGAGAGCTTTGTTTGGGATAAATATCGTACGTGGAACAGTAATATAAACAATCTGCCTTGTGGAAGTTTCAAACACGTATTGATACATTACTTCGTCATGTGATAAACACAAAACCTCACCAAAAATCACAAAAATACTTTTAACAATAATGTTATATTCAATGTAACGTGTTCAGATGTAACCGATTTGTAAACACACACAAGAAGGTATCCACAATCACATACATTTTGTTTACGAGACATGGCATTTGAGTTCTCCCCGCGATCTCTTGCTCTTATGGAAGGCATCCCATCGTGCCTACCGCATGGCGGGACAGCGTGCGTCCGCGTTTTACGTGAAACTGAAAGCTCTCGGAAGCTCTCATCTGTACTTCGAAATTATTTATAATAAGCTCATTACAGCTGCAAATTCGTTTCGCTTTCAAAATGTATTATGAAATTAGCAAGAACTTAGAAATTAATCAAGCTTCTTTGTATTTTTAACGACGTTTGTCTAGACGTTTTTGTCACCAAACTGCGTCGGCTATTTATAAATGGTATATATCTATGTTTATGAGTTCCCATTTTATATCATTTATAAAATCTCCGCCCGTTTGACATTTGATACACACATTCCATTCATGCTACGCTCATTTACATTATTGTAACGCCTACCCATAAGCTCAATCATATTGTGCAATTTCTTTTAATATCACTACAAAAATTTTACATAGGTCGCTATATTTTTAAAGCAAAGGAGGCGTATGTTTAGCTGTCTATGTAGGTAAGTATGTATGCCGTTATGTATGTATGTTTGTTCTTTTGAGTCACTTTATTGAGAATCTTAACATCAATATTGATTATTTATTGATCCTGCGAGTGGCTACTAACTAGTTTTGTTTTTTTAAGCAGTCGGCTTTTTTTTATTATTAAATGTTGTATTTTAAGAAAATAATAAAGTACTTAGTTTTTGATTATGATCTAATGTTTATATAGCTGAGCGAAAGTATAGATAAGTAGCATTAAACTAATTGGAACACTTAAAACCACATAATCGAACAACTCTTTAAGATTATATTTATCAATTAATGGGGAGAAATGATACTGAAAATATTCGGTATACCATCATCAGTAATTTATTTTTAGTATCGAAAACAAATGACTACAGGGCAACGACATACACATATTGAATCAATTTATATTTCCAACGAATGAAAATAAATCTAAAGTTCCGTTTCGAAATATGAAAACTAATTTGTTATCAGAGAAAATAAATTATCCAAACTATTCTACGCCTTCAAAGAATGGTGCCAATATTTTTCGTCGATTTAACGTCATTGGAATAATAAAATGCTATTGACTTTTGGGGACGATCACGGCTTTTTTTCGGACCTGAACTTTTGCTGTGGTAGCGAAAAGAACCCAGTACAGCATCATTGCTATCCGAAACCGAAAAAGTGAATGCATATTAACTGGTTTTTGCAGAATCACAGGATTTGTTATTTGATGTTTCAGTGTGTATTGTTGTGCGATCAGAATTTTTAATGTAACAAATTTAAATATTATTTTATTAAGCTATATGTATTCATATCTACTTTGGAAAATAGCAAAGAAAAGAATCAGTATTTAAAAATGATAACCGTTTGCATAAAAGGGATGCGGTCCTCAATTCGAAAATATTATGTTTCGATTACGACGACTTTTTTGTACGTAAGGGTTTATTCCCGAGAGAGAGATGTGGCCACATTGTAACCAAAGCGGTATCTGATGGAATAGGATAACGAGAAAGAGAGAGGAAATCGAAGGCATACTTCAAATTTGGTATTGCGATATGTTTTCATGAAATTCTAATGTTATTTGATCATTAGCATAAAGTAGTCATCATATTCTCATTTCACTGAGCTGATGAGGGAAGATACGCTTTGGACTAAGTTCAGACCCGTAATCCTTCATTTTCAGACACGGACAGCAGCACGGACACGGGATTTATTGACCTAATCTTATGTACAACTAGCTTCCGCCCGCGACTCCGTCCGCGCGGATGTCAGTTTTCCCGTGGATGGATTTATTTTTTTTCCTACGTATTTTTCCAGGATAAAAAGTATCCCATTTTATGCCCAGGATAATAAGGTATCATTATACCAAGTTTCATCGAAATCGAACCGTTAGTTTTCACGTGATGCCTGAACATACAGACAGACAGACAGAGAAAAATTTTTTAATCGCATATTTGGGTTTGGTATCGATCCAGTAACACCCCCTGCTATTTATTTTTTCAATATTTTCAATGTACAGAATTGACCCTTCTACAGATTTATTATATAGTATAGATATAGATTACTACGTATCTACGATACACTTATAACGCTCGGACAAAAAAAAAATATCATATTTATTATTGAATGAAAAAATGAAATAGCTAATTATGAAAAGTCGTAGAATAAATGTTGTCGTTAAAGATGCTAGCTGGCTATATCTGAGAGCCTGCTGGTGTTTTACAAATAACCCTGTATACTCGTCTAAGGTAGTTTGTCTTGAATTGATTGCTATATTAACTCACATCTGAAACTTGCTGGATAATTGAGTTGTGTACATAGATAGCCTTTTTGAAGTGAAAATCTCTTTAGCGACAGGCAGGTATAAATATTACGAGATCGCCTCCTGTTTTAGCGCTTAATAATAATCGAACTTTACTTTAACTAAACTTCTTATGAGAGTGAGATGGGAGTAGCAAATTTGTACAAGAGAGTTTAGATTTACGCAGGTGAAACAGCGGGCGCAGCTAGTACATCACAAGCACTTAGATTTAAATTACCTGGTATACTCTAGCCGCGGAATTGAAATATATTCTATTTCTGGCGGCCACTGTTTACATTTTTGTGGGCCACGCCTGTTTTAGCCTTTGTTTAGACATACGTCCAACTGACATGTGTGCGCTGTAAGTTTCATCATTATTACATGTTTTGAGTCTAGATCGAGTGGCTCTCAAACAGATTTTTTAATTTTCAGTTACTATTTTCGGATCAGGGACACGAACGTAGTTTCGAGTAGAATGTGTGTACTGTGTTGCAGTTGAAGCATGTTGGCAATGTGCAGGCAAAGTCATTAATGGCTTCCAAATATACTTGATACATTGTATTAAGCTTGAGTAATGTGTAGTGTTACCATACTTCCGAACTATGTAGATTTTTCACTTTTTACATTTTAATTGAGTTTATTTACGTCCATAGGCATAGCTAATAATTTTAAGAGTCAATTGTATCAATTGTAGATATTATCTACGTAGCAAGGTTGAAAAATTATAGGTAATTTATTTCAAAAAGTTTACGTCGATTCCTAAATATAATAATCCAATCCTAAATATTTCAATAAAGTATCAAAATGTTGCTAGTTTAAAAAATAAAATAAGTGTAGCACCTGCGAAACACGACAGTTTTCGTTGACAGACTTTTTTTGAAGTTTTTGAGGGCCTACAAAGATTTTTCCTTTCTGAATCAGCGTCTTTGGCAAGATGAACCGAAACTGGCTGTGGGCAGACCTAAGCGCTCATGTTGTATTAGAAACAAATGTATGCAAGTTGTATGGAAGCCGCAAGGAGACACCCACGCCGACTAGAATTTAGAAATAACCGATTGAAATCGGAAGTTTCAGAATTTTCTTCTAGGTTCTTCTGGCCTCAGGTTATAGGGCAAAACCAAGATTGTCATTTTAATAGTGAGAGGCTGTAAGCTCTATATATCCTAGTTTTTTATATAGTATAGGGGGCAAACGAGCAGTCAAGAGCATGAAGGTAAATTTTCGACGCCCACAGACAGCTGCAACACCAGGTGCACTTTCACTTTCTTTACCGGCTTTTACGATGACATTAGGCTCTTTATATGCTATGGTAATCATGAGTGTACCACTCACGAATGTATCTGAGTGTTCAAACTTGTTAATCGTGTGGACCGAAAGCTTTATGGGCTAAGAACTATGAATAGAATCTCGGTGTATGCGACCACACGCCCGCGCCATCGTAAGAGCGTTATAACAACTAAATAATGTTATTTGCGTAAACCGAAATATTTCCAAGCCAATGCATTCACTGTTATTTAGTTTCAATTAGAAGATGTATAGTTGATTTGATGTCAACTAAAAATATGGCAATGTTGGTGATTCAATCACGAACAATTGCGATACTTTTGTTTTGGTTTATGCTAATTAGGTTGGTACTATAGAGTAGTATTTATTGACAAACTCTCTCACGTTCCATTTCAAATGCAATGTTGCTACTATACAACGGATTCTCTCACGTTCCGTTTTAAATGCAATGTTGCTACTTAGAAAATGAGATATATTTACGATTAAGTACCTACTATTCTTTTTAGGTTAAAATGTAATTATCATGTCTTTCCTGATTGTAATATTATATCTGTACCAAATTTCATCCAAACTCGTTCAGAAGTATCTGCGTAAATGATTTTTTTTTAATATTAGTAAATGTTTTATTCGTATTTAAATATGAATTGTAGGTTATGTAAATATTTATTTTTTAATCAATTATTTTTTTTTGGTAGGTCTTTATATAAGTACTAGATAATATTATAAAACTGATGAGTTTGTTTAAACTCTAATCTCATGAAGTTACTCCTTCCATTTGCTAAATATGCTAGACAGCCCATTTGACGGGTAGTTTACGATCAAGTTACGACAGTACCTACAGATCGGGTACACGGGTTAGGCAGGTGAAACCGCGAGGCGCTGTAGTAAATAAAATGATATTTACCTGTCCACTGCTGACTATAGATTCACAAATCATCGTTACTTAACAATGGTCTACTGCGGCTGTAAACTTGGTTCGCGTAGAATCAACACTGGTTTGCTTTTCAATGAATGTCAAATTACACTAATTATTAGTTTGACCGCTTTATCGAGAATATCAGAGATATTCCGAGATATCCGGAACACGGAAAGACGACTGGCCTACATTATACTGAATTTCAATAACTTTAAATTTCATATTTGAAAATTCTTACATAAGAAATGTAATTTCATTATCATTATATCGAAATCTTAAAATAGAAAAGTTGTTACGTTTTATGTGTAGTCGTTAAAAGCTCACAAACATCTTAATTGGATTGAAATATGCGCTACTTCGAGATGTCTCTATTTGTAAACTCTCTCGTTTTGTACACACGTAAATTGAGTTTTTTGTAAACTTTTAATATTTCGTATAACCGCGTATCTGTCTAATACGAAAGCACAGAAACAACTGCACGAGGTACACTGATACAAACTATAAAAATATGTAATGATATTGCATTCATCGCCTTTGTTTATTTGACGAATTCGATAGAATAACATCTAGCGGACCATTTGTTTAGAATGAACGCTTTGTGGCCTCTATCAGGTATGACTATATGTTTATTATTAAACTCCGCCAGAGGTCGCTGCGTACTGGGTATGTGATTATATTCAATGTTTAGTTGTAAGAGGCCGTACCATTGCTGCTGGGACGGCACGACCGGGGAAGAACTTCTCCATCACATAATACTGACATAACAGTGATGATTACGCTATCACATCTCTTGCAGCTAGTGAATAAACGGAGCTCTATTGCATGAGGATGAAGGAGGGCAACGCATTGCATATAAATCATAACAGGCGACGGTTACTAAAGGGCACCGATTGCCCGTTTATCCCCTAAAACAATTTAGGTACCAAAGTGGCGTAACTACAGGGTGGCAAGTCGGCAAAATGCCACTCATCCCCAGCCGGAAGGGGCCCCCGGTCAGAGGAGAATCTCAACTCTCAACATTTATTATCACACATTTAGTAAAAAAAAGCTTTATGTTTGAGGGCACCTCCGATGAATTTGCCACGCGAGCGGTATAGTTACACCTTCTGATTATTATGAATATCTGAAATGCTTTTTGTAAGACACAGGTCTGGTATATCTTAAGATAAGATGGAAGGTATAGCAGACCTGTGAACGTTATAACATTTATAGAGGCATTAAATTAAACCACATATACTTTAAGTGCCTACAGTTAATACGAAACGGAATATACTTTTTTCAAACAAGTTAAATAGCGAAAAATTGTAATCTTGCTTTGTATCGGCGCGTACAACATCGCACGGGTGAATGACCCCGACCGCCCATAGTCGAAGATCAGCAGACCAACAGCGTGTACAAAGTGCGAAAAAACTTTAAAAAATTCCTGTGGCTAAACTATTGCTCCGATTGATCTGATTCTTGTTGTGTAGGCTGGAAATGTTACACTAAATACATGGTTTCATTTAATGCCTCTCTCTTTTATCAACCTTGTATATTATAAGATGTTAGATACAGTAAATCCACTTACTCCTTCTCACTTGGACCATTTCTTTTGGGGACAATTTGTAGCCCCATGGCTTGGTGAACAAGACGGTTATTGGCTGATGATGATCCTAAATATTGATTTGTCCTATTTCTATAATTCCACGTAGTTGACGTATTTCTACGAACACTTTCAGATCGGCGCGGACGGCGCCAAGTCAGCTGTGCGCGAGGCGATGGGTGTGCAATACGTTTCCTGGAACTACGACCACAGGGGCATCGTGGCGACGTTGATTTTAGCCGAGGTACGTCTTTTTTATAGCATAAGGGAACAAACGAGCAATCGGAGCGATTTTCATGAGTGCCGACGCCCATAGACGTTATACAGATGCGTTGCCCTCCTTCCTCCTTCTCCGGCTACTTGCACACCGCAAAAAAGAAGAGAGCATAGCTGTCACTTTACGCCAGAATCGTGTAAGACAGCGGTACGTGCCCAATTCGGCTGCATATGCATACATGCAGTGTGGCACTACCTCTTGCGAAACTTTTTACTTCGACATACCTTTAATGGTTTCTTCGCTTAATTAAAGTTAAACATTTTTTGCTTGAAACAAGAAATATATGTAGTGGTATTAATACAATTTCAATATAGGCTGTATATTGTCTTGTGGCACACATAGCTTTATGTTTATAGTATGTGGTAGTATAGTTGTGCTGGCGCGTTTCATGTGGTGTGTAAGTAGTCGGTGGTGGAGGTGAGAGGAGGAAGGAGGGCAGCACATCTGTATAGCCTCTATAAGCGTCGGTTGTCATGAAAATTACTCCGACTGCTCGTTTGTCTCCCTATACCATTATAAAAAAAATCGTGTGGTCTAAAACGCACACATTTTACTTTGTTTTCTACTAATAGGTTCCACTTGTCTGAGAGTCAGAAAATAATTACTACTACTACTACCTGTATTTAGTAGCACACTCACAAGTGTCTGCCACAAAATATCGCAGTGGCGATACAAGTTAGCGTAGCTCCACTATCGTGCGCGTAGCATGTTGGTGACGCACACTCATAATATTTTTCCTTGTTCTAACACCGCTAAAGAAGTTTTAATTTCTTGCTTATGCTAATAACGCACACTCATATGATTGTGTGTGTGTATTAAAAAAGAGATTTCAACTTCAAAAAATATATTCGACCTTCAAAAAAAGATATTAACTTCAAAAAGTTTTTAACTTCAAAGTTAAAAACTTTTTGAAGAATTTTGAATGAATGAAGTTGTGTAATCAACAACTGGAGTAAAATAAATAAAATAAAATAAAAAACACTTTATTTTGTACCAAATAACATTAAAAAAAACATACAATTTGGTAGATAAAGGTACAAAAAGTAAGTAAAAGTAAGTGGAGTAAAACTTTATGAGAGGGAGATAGAAAGAAAATGGGCTTGTGCACTACCCTTTCTTGCTCCTACAGTACCTAATATAAGAAACGTAACTCTCTCAAAGCTGTCTTCGCTAACTTCTCCCTCTCAACTTCCGTTCGTCTCACACGATCACACTTTTCGTAACACTCTCGTCATCATCGTCAATCATCAGCTGACTCCCTAAGTCAAGCGCGCGTAAAGTGGTTTTACTTCAAAAAGACATTTGAACATAATTTCGCAGGAGTGTGACAACAACACGGCGTGGCAGCGGTTCCTGCCGTCGGGCCCGGTGGCGCTGCTGCCGCTGAACTCCTCTCGCAGCTCGCTGGTGTGGTCCACCGCGCCGGAGCACGCGCAAGAGCTGCTCGGGCTGCCCGACGAGAGCTTCGTCGACGCCCTCAACGACGCGCTGGTATGTGAGCAGTGGCGTACACAGTGGATAATCGGCAAAATGTCACGGGCTCCGGAAGGGGGCCTCGGTCAGAGGAGAACCCAACACTCAACATTTATTATTACAAATTTAGTAAAATAAAACTTATTTATGTTTGGGGCACGTCTGAAGAATTTACCAAGGGCCTCGAGCGGTATATTTACGCCACTGGTCAGCAGTATACGGTGGCAAATTAAAATGCCACGGTGGCCTGTCTAAGAGGGGTGTTATATGTTCCAGAGTAGAAGTAGAATTAGGTTTTTTTCAATTGTTCGCCATTGTTGCCATCTGGCTAACATATGGCTTGTAGGTCATCTCTAGAGCAAGATGCAAAAAATAATCGACACATTTTTCATACTAAAATAGTACACGGACTAAAATAATATAATCTCCTTACTGAATATTTTATTATTTCAGTGGAAACAGTATCCACGCAGCAGCTCGGTGGATGCGTGCACGTCGTGGGTGGGGGCGTGTCTGAAGAGGGCGGGGCTTGCGGAGGAAGTGAAACAGCTGCCGCCGAGCGTGCAGGCGATAGTGCCGAAGTCGAGAGCCGCCTTCCCCTTCGGCTTTGGACACAGCACGCGATACGTCGCGCCGGGAGTAGCTCTAATCGGGTGAGTGGGGGTGAGAGAGACCACATTATGTTTTTCTGGCCGAATTATAAGTAACAGGTAATGCAGGTACCTCTTGTTTACACGAGACGAACCGAGGTGAGAAGAGGTAGGAGGGCAGATCATCTGTATAGCCTCTATGCGGATGACTATAGGCGTCGGTTGTCATGAAAATGGCTCCGACTGTTAGTTTTNNNNCCTATAGCATTAAAAAAAATCGTGTGGTCTAAAGCACACATATTTTAGTTTGTTGTCTACAAATACGTACCACTGGTCTGTTCCAGTGACGCGGCCCACCGGGTGCACCCTCTCGCTGGACAGGGCATGAACTTGGGGTTCGGCGATGTGAAGGACCTCACCGACTCCTTAGCAGATGCCGTTTACTCCGGCCTAGACATAAGTATGTGCATTTGTTCTTATTTTAGTAAGTTTTTTATTTCATGTTTCCTGTTGTTCCTTCGAACGCTCGCAGTCATAGATTTATGACAACGATTTTGTTGACGTAGAAGCCCGCGGACATAAATTTATGTCCAAGTCAGTTGTAATGTATGTAATATGTAATGTTTATACTATTTCCACGTTTTTATTATAAAAGTATATTACTTAATAAAGATATAATATAAATTTCTTTCAAGAAGTGGCAATACGTCAACGTCTTTCACATTTTAGGTATTATATTAAGATAATATAAGTATTTGTTTCCGACCTAATTTTATGCTGCGAAAAGAAAAAAATCTGGAAGCGAAAAGAATAACCCAGTACCACTTCATCGGATTACTGAGTGCTCGTCGGACAACTAGACTAGGTTTAAAGTCGAAAGTGGAACCGACCCTCTTGCTCTCAGATCATATCAGGTAGGGTTGCATCCCGGTATGAGGGTTCCGAACAACTGATGTACACGCACTGACCTACATACTTATCGACTGCTGCTACTGTAGACCGCAATTGACGCCATTTCAATAATAATTAAATATTAATGTTGCCGCTACACTCACAACTACACTCTTACCAAACTGTATAGTTTTGTTATTATGTTGCTGCAGACGGGGCCGTAAATCAAACATACCTTTAGGGTAGTGCGTCAACGGCGCTGGTGCAAGGCCGGTATCGATAAAATTTTATGAGTTACATAAATACTTATCGACATCAATATAGACAGCACTAGTCCTGTCCATAAGGCCCGTGTGTTGGAAAGAGAACCAAACACACTCGCCACCGTTCCCATGTTTTATGACCGAGACCGCAGTGACAAAATAACAGAACTATAGTAATATTTACCCGTTTACTACAGCGAGCGGCGCGTGGCTCCAGAAGTACGAGAGCTCCCGGCAGCGCCACAACGTGCCGACGCAGCTCGCGATAGACGCGCTGTACCGGCTGTACGGCGTGGACTCGCTGCCGCTGCCGTTCGTGCTCGCGCGCAGCGTCGGCCTGCAGCTCACTAACGCGCTGCAGCCGCTGAAGGTGATGCCTTGTATACTAGCTGTGCCCACGCAGCTCGTGATAGACGCGCTGTACCGGCTGTACGGCGTGGACTCGCTGCCGTTCGTGCTCGCGCGCAGCGTCGGCCTGCAGCTCACTAACGCGCTGCAGCCGCTGAAGGTGATGCCTTGTATACTAGCTGTGCCCACGCAGCTCGTGATAGACGCGCTGTAGCGGCTATACGGCGCTAGCTCGTGCGCTGCCGTCGCTGAAGTTTATCTCAGAGAAGCTTTTTTATTATTTTTTTCGGATGGATCTCTTACAGGCGGTAACATAACTAAACGCTACCATGGTCTGTTCGTCGGAATACTGAAGACTATTTTGTTTTCGGGTTTATAGAGACGATAGGGGGACAGACACCCCCTCTTTGCCCGCAGCTAGGAAGATGTGCCGGATGTGGTGTTCTGGCTGTTTTACCAATTATTATATAACGTCGGGGCACCTCTAGCTTGGAGGGCTGGGGGGGAAGGGGGAAGAGGTTGATCTGATATAATATAACCTTCTTATGACAGCAGACCTATCAGATATATTTTGAAGAGTATGCAGTCACATAATACAGGTTGTATTGGGTCTTCCACATGACATTTCCTGCTTAAACAGATGACAATTTCATAACTCATATATTCTTCTTAATGCACACAGTTGAAAGCACCGTATATTAAATTTTGTGCAAATTATACTTTTTATAGTAGATTGTTAACCTAGGGAGCAAAACACTATTTTTCAGGCGAGAGTGTTTTTTGAATCCAGAGCAGAGCGAAGGATTCTAGAGTCGAATCCCGAGCGTAGCGAGGGATTCTAAAGTAGAATCCTGAGCACAGCGAGGGATTCAAAGTACTCGAGCTTCAAAAATAGTGTTGCTCCCGAGGTGAACACTCTACTTTTCATCGCCCTCTATGAGAAAATGAGTACTGCAACTAATCATTTTAGTAAGAGGTAGTGCCACACTGCATGCTTATATGTAGCCAAATTGGGCCGGCACGACCGAGGAGGTACCTTTCGCTTACACGAGACTGGCGTAAAGTGACAGCTGTGCTGTCGCGTTTCGTGCGGTGCGTAAGTAGCCGGTGGCCCATGGAGGTGGGAGGAGAAAGGAGGGCAGCGCATTTGTGTAGAGGCTGTCTTCTATGCAGATGTCTTTGGGCGTCGGTAGTCATGACAATGGCTCCGACTGCTCGACTGCCCCCCTATACCATAAAAAAAATCATTTTCTGCGTTTTTAATTTCGCCAACGAAGACATATTATTTTGCCATAAAGCCAGCGATTTGTTCATACAATGTTCGAAATG
>LUGF01017429.1:144163-175520 GCA_001625245.1 Calycopis cecrops | reverse complement strand
TTCATCGAAATCGAACTGTTAGTTCCGCGACTCCGTCCGCGCGGATGTCGGTCTTCGCGTGGATGGATTTTTTTTTTTCTACGTATTATTCCAGGATAAAAAGTATCCTATTTTATGCCCAGGATAATAAGGCATAATTATACCAAGTTTCATTGAAATCGAACTGTTAGTTTTCACGTGATGCCTGAACATACAGACAGACAGACAGACAGACAGACAGACAGACAGACAAAAATTTTTTTAATCGCATATTTGGGTTTGGTATCGATCCAGTAACACCCCCTGCTATTTATTTTTTCAATATTTTCAATGTACAGAATTGACCCTTCTACAGATTTATTATATGTATAGATTCATTCTAAAAATAATATTATATTAAAAAAATACATACCTAAGTACTATGATAATACTACCTATTTACTGAAACTAGATCAATAGCTACATATTCAATTTAATTAAAACAGACATATAAGAAACTAACGTCATATTTACATTGGTGCGATCCTCATAAAAATAAGTAAATAAACTTTGTACAATTATATAATAATACAATAAAACATATTTTATAATCAGTCTGTAACGAACGTGTAACCTCTGCTTTATAATATCATTGCCGCCATTTTGTTTCGAACTGCGCAGTTGTTCATGTGCGGGTTGGTGAGGGGTTAGGGGAAGGAAGAATGGCGTCTGTAATAAAAGCTGATCATGACGTCATCGCGCTCCATTTTAAAATTAACCATCGAGTTGTGAGGTTGTTTGTGAAGTGCAACACGGAAAGTTCTTTGTGCCTGGTCAGATACAGGTGTGTAGATAAAAATATTACCTACTATTAATTGTCAAACAATACCCAATTGCAATGGGTTACAGTGTTCATGAAAGGTCTGTAGTTGACTTTTGTGAAAGTAAAACAGAATCCCTTTCTAATTGGGTGCGCAAGTTTAAAAGCAAATCATTAGATGCGAAGACAAAGAGAAAGCGCGATTTGAGGGTTATTGCTATATTGAGCAATTCATTATCACGCGCTGAAACAGAACTTCTGTCGAAACAGAGAGAACGAGCTAGAAAGTGGGCTGAAATGCAAGTTGAAATGGGGATATGCAGTAAAGAAGAAACTACCAATGAGAGGGAAAAAATTAATGATTTGTGGAAGAATGATCTCAGTGGCCTAGATAGTTTTTTCAAAGAATTAGACAATTTTAAACCAATTATTAATCCGACGCATTCATGAAGTAGATATAATTAGGTAAAGTATATTTTCTTCGTATCTGTGATACTATGCAGGATATTTTCTAAATTACAGCCCATTGCGTTTCGCGTGGGTCTGCATCCGACGGCCGCCATCTTGGTTGCCGCTGGGGCGTGTCGCTGCTCGCTACAATGGGTTTGTAACGGTATCATGCATTTAATTAGTTTAATTTTAAATTGTAAATAAATATTTCAGTAAAAGATGTTAGTAAAATGTTAAAATTAAAAATTGTTAGTAAATATTTCAGTTGTCTATTATTAATGATAGTTGATTGGAATGATAGGTTTTTATTCATATTGAATAACAGAACTGTATAATATGTTTTAAGTATTGAAATAAAATAATTTTCTGAGATTGGATTTTTGAATTTCATTTCTTATTGCGTAACTTTAGTATTGGAATTTCACCCTAAATGTAATTTTCCATGAGTCATCGACGAATTCTCGAAGATGGCGTGGCGTATTAGCTGGTCGAGGTGCTGAGTGCTACGGGTGAAGTTGGCTACAATCTACGTCGCCCGCTGCTGCCAACATGGCGGAGCCCTAACTTCAACATGCTACCCTGAGAATAAGAACCCGCGTGAGCGTATCCTGGTATCAGCCCACATTAGGTAAAAGTTAGGTTGCGATATTAACAAATTGCCACGATAAAGCATAATAATTTGTTTATGTAAATGGCATTTATTTTAACGTTCTTTCCATAAAAACTTGCCCGACGTGGGTTTTTTTTCTAATATTTTCCTAGCTTAGATTAACATTGCCGTCACTAGCTACTAGGCGAGGTTGCGTCACGCCACCGTTTGTGACTTGCGTCACTACTGGAGGGGCAATGACGCAAGGCCCTATCTTTCAACACGCGCCTCAATGCTGATCTACAAATGCTCGATCTTGGATAGGAGTGTGCGGTGAGTGATGAAATTGTGAAATGTGTTGTCTTTATCTGAGACCAACAGTTTACATTTTAAATCAAAATGTTGCCAAAGGGCAATTTTTCCCATTAACATTAATCCTACAGGCGACAAAACCACACTCTTATATGGTCATCAAGAAGAAAAGAAATTAATGGTCGACAAAAATGTGACGATGTTGCGGCTTACCACATGTGTCACTACAGCTCTTCTCTGTGAGCCGTTATGCTCATGATTTGCCGATTTCAAAAATGAATGTAATATATCTATATCAAAAACGACTGTAATGAAAATAACGTGGGCTGATAAAACATGAATATTATTTAGGGATCATGAGAATTAGCTACAGGAAAACTAAGCTAATTAGTATTGGTAAGTTGTGGTATCAATGTACCATTTCCTACTGCAATAAATCTGATTACTTCGACTTACCACTTATTTATACAATTCACAGCTATCTCCCGGCGGCTGATACCTAGGATGACGCGTGCGCACTTAATCGTAATTTAAAGTGGAACCTTCGGGAAGAAGGCTCTACAGAAATTGAAACCAGTAACATAAGTAACATAAAACTACTCTCAATATATAATCCTACATTGACATGAATATATTTCACTATTGTAAACCAAACCATTGGGTAAGTGGTTTTATAAATGACTGTATTCATGTTCAATATTATCTACATTGATTTGAAATTTGAATATTAATATTGATTTGATAAAAATTGAATGTCATACTTTTTCCTTTTGATTGCTCTGCATTTGGAGCTTATGTTTTAAAGGCGAATCTCGCCATTGTTTGTTGTGCCTATGTACTACAGGACGAGCTTGAAGCCTGATCTTCTGTGGAATCTTCATAATACAGTCATTATAGCAGCTTCTTGATCTGATCATGGATATCAACCTATGTGACTCAGTATCAGTGACTCGTACAAATAACGCCAGGTTTACAAAGCATGAGTTTTGACGACATTGAATCGACATTTTATAGCCAACCTACCTACTTATGACTTCAAATACGACATTCAAAACCTAGACGACTAGGTTACGAGTACAGTTGTCAATGTAAATCTTCAATAGTTTATTCGAAATGAACCATGAAATTATTTTAATGAAGCTAAAAATGGTATGTACTTCACCTCTTCTCATACAAGTTTTGGATGGAGAAAACTCTGCTACGTAACAACATTAATTATTTTTAGATGAAAAAAATTTGGTAAGTTATTACTTGTCCATTTTTTAAATGCATATTGGTGCATTTTAAAGTAATTGCATATGATTTTAGTTTATCACTTTGACCAAAATGATGACTATGTACCTATTTATTTATAAATTTATTAGAGATGAAGTAGATCATGACTAAAGTAGACATTAGATATTTGGCTAATGAACAGTATTTATTATCTTACATAAATGTTAGGTATTGTGTTCGGCGATTATCGCCGCTTCTTGTTTAACCCTCTATACAGGCCGAGAAAGGTGAACAGCCCTACTCAAGCAATTTATATATCAACATTTACTTAAACCCTATCAATCATAATGATGCACTTTCAACGAAATTCCTTGCTGCGCTGCTCAAGCTTCTTCTGTTGGGGAAGTCTTTGTCCAATCGGCTGCTTTAGATTGCTGGTTGGTGCCAAGTAACAAGGAAATTAAATTTCAAGTTGTCACTAAAATAAAATCTAAACAGTGGACCACTTTGCTGATGATAGAACACTTACTGATCCGTGGGCTGGCAAATCACTCTAGAAGTTGATCCACAATATCAAGTAAGCAAATATAATTAAATATCAAAATGCTTTGATATTAACTTTTTTTCTAAATAGACATATAGCTCTTTTTTAATATCTAAAGTACAAGTAAAATAAAACAAAATTTTTACCTACTTTAAATTTTAAAATAATTGCTAGGTGTAAATTGTACTTAAATTCTTTTCAGATTTATGGATTAAACTCCCAAAAAAAGTATAAATAAACTATTAGGAGTTAATTTGTTTCAGAGTCCTGAAGCAAGCGTTTCATCAAGTTTTTTTTTCAAATATCTATTTTCTATGTTTCACATAAAACATAGAGCAAGCTTAAATTCTTACTTCAATAATGGGTTTTAACTCATTTTTCAATTACAAATACTTAGTGACACACCCTACATTTCTATCTGGATCAATCGTCTGTGCATGAAGGGAAAGGATGAAAAATTTAGAACTTAGTAGCGGAACCATATGTATTCGAATGACTAATTGGTTCTACCCAAAACAATAATAGCATTGGACTGATGACTGATGTAGCCGAGTGAAGTGACTTCAAAGGACCCAATTGAACATTAAAATAATTTGTACATAGGTAGTACTTAATTGCTTAGAGCCTATTGCTATTGGGTACAGAAATACATATTATAGTTGCATGCAGGACAACAAAATGTCTAGCAAAGGAGGCTATTGGAAATAAAAACATAAATAAATATAAGAACAAATTAAATTAAGTATATAGGTACTAAGAAGTATTCCATAAAGTTATGGACATACAAATATTTGTCCAAAACTGGGTACCTACTGTCTAAATCTGCATTTCACATAAGAACAATATGTAACTCCACATTTTGGTAAGTCTTGAATATTTTTCAAATGCTTACTTGTATGTGTACATAGGTATCTCCTTAGACTCAAATGTTATTATTTGATTCATTTATTTTCAGATCTGAACTAAAATATTATATAAATCTAAAATCTATATTCATTTGAATGAATGGTTAAAATTTTAATGCTTGGCTTTTACATACATAATTGTTAACTATCTGAAAACAAATATATTTATTGATACTACATAAGATATACTACAAATTAAAGTTTAACTATTAGGCACCATGACTTTAAACAATTACTCTAGACCAAGTAAGGAGATGGACACAAATTAAAATGTCAAATGTCTGATTATATCATGTTTTTTTGGACATGGTAGGTATGGTATTTTCATAGATGCTGTGAAATTTCCAGTTTCTTTGCTCTACATATTTTTATTTACACTTTTATTTTACACCCAATTAGATTGTGTATGCATACCTATCTTATTCCTAACACTAAACAGATGAAACTGGATTTCTCCCAATTAGTGGACAATAACTGCAAGAGTGACAAAGAAGTCTCAGAAAAATGTAGGTTGAAATTTTAATTAATGCAATGGAATTTCTCTATATAGAATAGTTACCTACTTATGATGTAGCTACCAATTATGCCTACCATTAATGATATTAACTTTCTGAGACAAGTTAATTAATATTTGAAGTAAAAGGATGCTGGAAAGTTTTTTTTTAAATGAAAATGTATTGTAAATATGGGAATAATTTTCATACTAAACGCAATGATGCAAGTATGAACTTAAAGAGGTATGTCTAATATGGTTTAGCACATATTCAGCTTATATACTTGAGCCAGTTACCAGAATAAAGGCCAGTGAATGTACCTAGTTCTTAGGTTTTTTTCCATTTTAGTTGCATGATAGTAAATTTGGGCCCAAAGTTTTATCTTGCTACTTTTTTAAAATTACTTACCATATTATTCCTTCTAAATAGTTCAGTTAAGTTACTAGCTTATTTTTTTTCTATATGTAATGTTGTAATTTAAGGTACCTTACATGTAAAGCATTGATGGGTGTACAAAAATGTTTTATGATATTGAGATTTATAAGCCCGAGCCAAATATAATCAGCTGTCATTAGAAAAGATGCATGAATTCAAGGAGTTCATTGTAGAAAAGGAAACCGTAATAATATGATCCAACGTGTGTAACGACATACAAGTTGAATTATATTTAAATTATTGTCTATATTATATTTAGAGGTCATACAAATATACAAGTGCTATCCATGAGTTCAAATGACATTAGATATCGAAAGTCTAAAGAACCTACAGACACCTAACAAATTTATGAGCATGAAGTAGATGTAAGGATGACGAAAAAATGAATTTCTAGTTGAAAATAAAGCACTCTGTTTCCTGCATTTAAATTTTATAATAGACCAGCTTATTGTCGGTGATTCTCAATATCGGAGAAAACTTCGAGTTGATGCCTTGTATTTTTATCAACGTGATTTAAAGTTGGCCAAGTAAGGTGACTCTGGGCCTATGCCTTGTGCGGACCATAATGAATACTTGCACCTACTGTCACACCAACGATAATGCCTGTGCGTTGCCCGTTTTTCTTTTATTATAGACGAACCCATGACTGTTGTGCTCTAAATGTATCTACTTTGTGGATTTAAGATACGAAAGCTAATAATCATGCGGTGGCAGCTTGCGATTTTATATAGTACCTACCAGTACTACTTTAATTGATGGCATGCTTAGAGTAGGAAATGTTATCATTTAACAGATTAACTACAACGGAAGTCATCCGAGTATCTCCTAGCAACTCTGCTGCATCCCACGCGTAGTGCGTTCGGATATTTTCCGTGGAAGGAACTACTATAGCAACCCAGCTAGCTACCTACATATCATTTTAAAAGATAATTCTTGTGGATGACAAATGCATCGCATGGAATATGCACTTTCTTCACATGAAAAGATGTGTCTACCTAGAGTCCAACGGGTGTTGTCAACGTGCACCAAGCCATCAAAAAGGATCGAGCTCTCTGCAAGGTGACTTACAGTAGATTAACTGTTTCAAAGTCAAATAAATTTATTACAATTTTAATGTCAATTGTAAAATATTATGTTTCTACATAATCTTATAAATTACAATTTGTTGATGTATGTACCTATGTACTATTATTATATATATATTATACTGCTATTATTAGAAATACGGTCTTACCTAATTAGCCTAATAAGTCAGTAGCTCGGATCACTTCGTAGGGAAGTTTTTTTGCAGTAGTCAAGCTGTTGGACGGCCGTTACGACTCTTGGTTGCCTTCGCAGAGTGCGTGGTCCGTCGCCGTCGTGCAGCGATTGGGAGCTAACCTGATAACATATATGTCGAATGTGTAGGTACCTACCTACGTTTTGTCTGTCTGTCAACAGATGCAGCGCGTGACACTCAATCAGGCCACCCAATTTAGTCTTGTCAACTAACCACTATTTGCTTTGATACGCCTTCGAGCTATTGCGTCATATATCAACATCACCGCGAGTGGTAGCGATGGCTGCAACCTTATCAGGTTTTAATAGACAATAATGCTTTAAAATATTTAGATAAATAATTTCTGTTTTTCTTAACTTTTATTAATGTTATTACTTACGTGGTGTGATTTTTTTATTAGTGCTTTTGCGCTAGCTTGGATAAATGTTTGTTCTATCACATTATAGCGATAGTGCGGGAAGATCTTAATTCCTTTGCCAGACGAGCATGCTGTTAGCGACAACGAATACCAAGGATGTGCAAACCTCGCGGCGCTCTTGACCGCTCCAGGGTCGTTCCTCCCATTTATAGTTAGCGATCCAGGAACTGCCTTTAACTTTAACTAAAAGAAATGCTTCAGAGCGCACATTTCACCGGTTTCCTAAACAACGTGTTACTTGCATCCCGAATGTATTGAGGCTGTGTGTACCTAAGGAAATCAGGTTTTACATACATTCATTTACTAAAAACTGTATAAAAAAACTGTTTGTAGATAATAATAATAATGTTCTTCTCGCTTGAACTACATAGGTCATATATTTCGAGGCTTATTTACTAACTCTGCAGGACATATCAAGTGTGCTGAAATCAAACGCAGGACATGACAGACTGCTTAAAGTTCTTTCCGAGACGAGTGGAACACTACCAACTTCCAAACAGACTGTTAACTTTTGCCCAACGGCAAGGAGGTAGTCGTGTCGTGGATAAGACTAATCATGAAATAGGTAGACTGATCGAAAGTAATGAACTCTTTACAAACATTAATTTAAATCACTTTGAATAAATCGATCGGTGGTCATTCGGTCGTCTTAGAGGCACCATGAACTTGTTATCTTCAGGTGCAGCGCCAACTTCTCTGCTGTTGAGGCTGGCTGGTGCACTTATATGTGACTAAAGCTTTACGAACCGGTCGCCATCTTCGAGCCCGGCGCTTACCTGTCGTCATGTTCGAGGTTGGCGCCAGCCAACCTGTTGCCTACTTCCAAGGCCGGCGCCTACAACAGTTTCTTCGGCTCTTCAGGCAGACGCCAACTTGTCGTCCGCTTGCAAAACCGTCCACTTTGGCCAATCTGTTACCTGCTGCTTCCTAATTCGGCGCGCCAGTTGCCGTGGCCGACGCGATCCGGTCGTGATCTTCGAAGTCGTCTCTTTCTAAATTATTTGCTAGTAAGTGGCCCACTCGTTCTTTATTATGCCGTCTATGAATGGAATCTGACCTTTATTGATGCTTCGATCCGTCAGGTTCCAGGTTGACATATGCCGGGGCCAGCTTATCGTCGGGCTACCCAGACCGGTGACTGCTTATTGGTTTCCGGAAATTTACGCCTGCTGTCATCGGTTTCCGAGCTTGGTGCCAGCTTGTCGTCGACATTCGAGGATGGTATCAAGTCAGCCGGTCAACAGTTTTTTCGGCTCTTCAGGCAGACGCCAACTTGTCGTCCGCTTGCAAGACCGTCCACTTTGGCTAACCTGTCACCTGCTGCTTCCTAATTCGGCGCGACAGTTGCCGTGGCCGACGCGAGCCGGTCATCATCTTCGAAGTCGTCTCGTTCTAAAGTCCGTGAAGACTTAATTATTTGCTAGTAAGTGGCCCACTCGTTCTTTATTATGCCGTCTATGAATGGAATCTTACCTTTATTGATGCTTCGATCCGTCAGGTTCCAGGTTGACATATGCCGGGGCCAGCTTATCGTCGGGCTACCCAGACCGGTGACTGCTTATTGGTTTCCGGAAATTTACGCCTGCTGTCATCGGTTTCCGAGCTTGGTGCCAGCTTGTCGTCGACATTCGAGGATGGCATCAAGTCAGCCGGTCAACAGTTTTTTCGGCTCTTCAGGCAGACGCCAACTTGTCGTCCGCTTGCAAGACCGTCCACTTTGGCCAACCTGTCACCTGCTGCTTCCTAATTCGGCGCGGCAGTTGCCGTGGCCGACGCGAGCCGGTCGTCAACTTCGAAGTCGTCTCTTTCTAAAGTCTGTGAAGACTTAATTATTTGCTAGTAAGTGGCCCACTCGTTCTTTATTATGCCGTCTATGAATGGAATCTGACCTTAATGATGCTGATGCTTCGATCCGTCAGGTTCCAGGTTAACATATGCCGGGGCCAGCTTATCGTCGGGCTACCGAGGCCGGTGACTGCTTATTGGTTTCCGGAAATTTACGCCTGCTGTCGTCGGTTTCCGAGCTTGGTGCCAGCTTGTCGTCGACATTCGAGGATGGCATCAAGTCAGCCGGTCATCAACTTGCTAGGCCAGTGCCAACCAGGCATATTCGAGGCAGGTCCCAAATGCTTTTTATTTCTCAGGCCGGCGTCCTCCAGGTCATGAACCGATCCTCACATACTGAATGTGGGCGCCAGCCGGTCGCGAATATCCGAAGACAGATTCTTCTCAGCGGGCTGCTGAAAGCTGCTAAGACCGACGCCAACTGTTCGTCATCCTCAAATCTAGTGCCAACCATTCGTCATCATCGAAGCTGATAGCGACCGGTCCGATTAGCGGCTGCTCAGCCGGGCGACAGCTTCTGAAGCTAACGTCATTCGAACGTTCGGACCCTCGTACCAACCGCCGTCAACTGAGACCGACGTCTGCATACCAGCCACCGTCAGCCGGCGTCTGATCCAGCGATCATCGGCTTCCAAGGCTGGCGCCTGCCGGCCGTGGACTTCCAACGCCGTGGTGCAACCATATCGTCAGCTTTCGAGATTGCCCGCCGCCACTTTCTACGGCTTCCGAGACCGGTAGCATCTTGTCTGCGGTTTCGACACCCGGAGCCAATCCGCCAACTGCTTCTGTCGCCAACTTCGAGTGGCTCCAAACTGCGGCGCCAACCTGCCCACAGTGCGATCGTCGCCAGGGGTCTTCAGTCAGGCTACTATTCTCAAACTAGTAAGTTGTCACTCACTGCTTATTACGCTTTGTCTGGAATCTGACCGGTTGTCCATATTCGAGGCACGTGATTGTTAATTCTCAGGTCGGCGTCCTCCAGGTCGTCAAAAGCTTCCGATACCAGCGCCTCTCAGCTGAGATCGGCGTCGGCGACCGGATCCATCGGTGCCAGCATCGAAAGTTTCCAACCTCTGTATCCAAAGTCGACGCCCGCCTGTCTTAAGATTGGAAAGTAGGTGTTCGCCCATCAAATTAGAAGGTGGCGTATGCCAGTTGTTTGTTTATGCTGTTCAGGTGGACGCCCAAGATATTCGATCTGATGGAGCCAGCTGTAACCTTGTGCCGCCTACGAGGAGATCGGCGTCAGCATCGAAACTGGTGTTAGCGTGCCGCGAGCTTCGCGACGCCTGCCAGCTTTCAGATTGGGAAGTAGATGTTCGCCGGACATATTCGAAGCTGGCGTACGCCAGTCGTTTGTTTATGCTGTGCAGGTCGAAATCAATGCGTTCGTCCGGACGGAGATCAGCTGCAAGCCTGTCGTCAACGAAGAGATCGGACCGGCTGCAAAGCTGGTGCTAGCAGGCCCCAAGCGTTCGAGATAGCAACTAGTCCTGTCGTCAGTGTCCGGAGGCGGAACGCCCGCCTGTCCTCAGGTTGGGAAGTAGATTTTCGCCGATCATATACGAAGCTGGTGTTCGCCAGTCGTTTGTTTACTCTGTGCAGGTCGACGCCAAGATTTTCGATGGGAGGTATTACTGCAAGTCCTGTCCTGGGAGGAGCCACTGCAAGCCTGTCACCAACTCGGAGATTCGATTCCAGCATCGAAGCTGGTGCAAGCAGGCGGCGTGCTTCGAGATTGGAGCTAGCCAAACTGTCATCACTTCATCAGTGTCCGAAGGCAGGGCGCATGCATGTCCTCAGGTTGCGAAGTAGGTGCTCGTCGTTTATATTCGAAGCTGGCGTTCGCCAGTCGTTTGTTTACGCTGTGCAGGTCGACGCCAAGAAGTTCGGCTGGATGGAGGCCCACTGCAAGACCGTCGCCAACTAGGAGATCGACTTCAGCATCGAAGTTGGTGCTAGCAGACGGCGAGCTTCGAGATAGGCACTGCCCAGACTGTCATCACTTCATCAGTACCCAAAGGCAGGGCGCCCGTATTTCTTCAGATTGGAAAGTAGGTGCTCATCGTATATATTCGAAGCTGGCTTTCGCCAGTCGTTTGTTTGCTCTGTGCAGGTCGACGCCAAGATGTTCGGTCAAATGGAGGCCTACTGAAAACCTGTCCCCATCTAGGAGATCGGCTCCAGCATCGAAGCTCGTGCTAGCAGGCGGCGAGCTTTAAGACTGGCACTAGCCAGACGTGTCATCTGTATCGGAAGGCGGGCGCCCCCATCTTCCTCAGATTGGAAAGTAGGTTCTCGCCGTTAATATTCGAAGCTGGCGTTCGCCAGTTATGTTTACGCTGTGCAGGTTGACGCCAAGAAGTACGGTCCGATGGGGGCTCACTGCAAGCCCGTCGCCAACTAGACCATTGGTTCTAGCAATAAAGATGGTGCTGCGGCGAGCTTCGAGACTGGCGCTAGCCAGATTGTCGTCACTTCACCAGTATCCGAAGACAGAGCGCCAGCTAGTCCTCAGATTGGGAAGTAGATGCTTGTCGTTTATATTCGAAGCTGGCGTTTGCCAGTCGTTTGTTTACGCTGTGCAGATCCACGCCAAGATGGTCGTTCGGATGTCTCCAACTAGGAGATCGACTCCAGCATCGAAGGTGACGCTAGCAGGCGGCGAGCTTCGAGACTGCTGCTAGCGAGACTGCCATCAGTATTCGAAGCCTTGCGTCTTCCTCATATTTGGAAGTAGGTGCTCGACGTTAATACTCAAAACTGGCGTTTGCCAGTCCTTTGTTAACGCTGTGCAGGATTACACCAAGGGGCACGGCAGGATGGAACCCAGCTGTCAGACAGTTCATGGGCTCGACAAAGGTGCCCTAGTAGCTGACAATCGACGTATGCAAGATCCACAACACTACAGTATCAGGTGGAGCCTATTGTGTACTTATTATTATGTTCAGATTTTACATTTAAATTTTATTGATAATTTTTATATTTTTATGGCCATCCTTCATCTTAATATTATAAAAAAATCAAATATTTCTGATCTCGTAATCTGATTTAAAATAGAAATGTGAAATTTTTCATGTACGTAATATAATGTACATGAAAAAAAAATACATGAAGAATTCAACCCGTAAATGTTTTTAATATAATAGGCGACCAGCTTTTGTCTTAAAAGTGTTTAAGACAAAAGCTGGTACACACGCAGGTCAGACCTGCGTGTGTATCTCGCTTTAGATATCCCTGGACGATTTCTTATCTCCAGTTGCCTTCGGCGCTTCCGAGCACTACGCTTCGATCGCCAGATAACTATCGGAGCTTCACTAGAATGATGCCGCAGACAGCTGCCTCGTTAACTTCTGGGGTCTACGCTTCACTCTTCCAGATAAGCCAATTTTTAGACATTTGTAATTTATATACCATAGCCTTCGAGCCGGTGATTACTATTGAACTTTCTAGCCTCGCTACGATTGCCAGAACGTATATATTTAGGCCCTGTACTACTTCGACCGCCAGATGGTACCTCTGCTAACTGTAACTTAAGCTCTGCGCTACGGTTACCAGGTACCTTCGACTTCTGTGCCTTGCCTTGGCTGACAGATAAATATTCTAGCTCCGTGCTACAAAAAATTTCGGCAGATATGCTTTCGAACACTGCGCCTCGGCTGCCATGTTAACCAGCTCTACACATAAATGGCAAGTAAGAAATCTGTATTTATTCTACGGCCTGTCGTCAATCTTCAGTATCATCTCGTGCGGTCGACGGCTTCTTATCGAGCTCCGGTCTACAGCTTCTTCGCGAACTTCGGATGACGGTTTCTTTTTGATTGTTGGTTGACAAGTTTTCCTTGACCCCTATCTCCGAAGGTTTACGAGACACTGTTTTCGAGCTTACTCCGAATAATCCTCGAGCTTCGGTCTCCGAACAGTCATCGAGTTTCGGTCTGGGTCTCCTAACGCTCCTCGAGCTTCGATCTCCCGAACAGTCCCCGGTCCTCGGTCTCCGAACAGTCCTCGATCTTCGGTCTCCGAACAGTCCTCGAGCTTCGGTCTCCGAACAGTCTTCGGGCTTCGGTCTCCGCACAGTCCTCGAGCTTCGGTCTCCGAACAGTCTTTTGGTTTTGGTTTCCGAACAGTCCTCGCGCTTCGGTCTCCGAAAAGTCCTCGAGCATCGGTCTCCGAACAGTCTTCGAGCTTCGGTCTCCGAACAGTACTTAGTTTCGGTCTCCGAACAGTCCTCGAGCTTCGGTCTCCGAACAGTCCTCGAGCTTCGGTCCCTGAACATTTAGTTTCGGTCTCCGAACGGTCCTCGTGCTTCGGTCTCCGAACAGTCCTCGAGCTTCGGTCTCCGAACAGTCTTCGGGCTTCGGTCTCCAAACAGTTCTTTAGTTTCGGTCTCCGAACAGTCCTCGAGCTTCGGTCTCCGAACAGTCTTCGGGCTTCGGTCTCCGAACAGTCCTTTAGTTTCGGTCTCCAAACAGTCCTCGAGCTTCGGTCTCCGAACAGTCCTCGAGCTTCGGTCTCCGAACAGTCTTCGGGCGTCGGTCTCCGCACAGTCCTTTAGTTTCGGTCTCCGAACAGTCCTCGAGCTTCGGTCTCCTAACAGTTCCCGAGCTTCGGTCTTCGAACAGTCCCCGAGCTTCGGCCTTCGAGCTTCGGTCTCCAAACAGTCCCGAGCGTCGGTCTCCCCGAGCGTCGGTCTCCAAACAGTCCCAGAGCCTCGGTCACCTACAATCTCCGAGGTTCAGTCGCCGAACAGTCCTCGAGCTTTTATTTTTGAATAAATCTCGAGCTTCGGTCTCCGAACACTCAAGTTTCTCCGAATAATCTCTTGAAACTGAAATTCTGAATGTCGGTTTCCGACTTCCTTAGTTATTTAAAAAGCCTTAAACCCCTGTTCTTTATTGGATGGTAAGGCTAATTACCTTGCTTCACCGATTATGGCTTAATCTTCGAGTTCCACTAATTTCATAAGGTAGGAAGGCTAATGAAATTGTTTCAGAAGATGTAATAATTCTTTAGAAGATGCAAAAAGTAGCAAAGACCGGCAAAGATAAATAAGCCACGAAAGAAGGCGTAGTAGTTTAGAGCGAAGATGGAGAAACATCAACATCATCAATCAAGAACAAACACTTACAAGCCTCGAGAGACAAGACGCATGAAAGGTTAAGAAGTACTATTATAGCGAAAACTGAGAACACTCAAGACTGAACACTGAGTAGATTGAAGACTGAGAAGACTCAAGATAGAAGACTGAGAAGACTCGAGAGCGAAGGCTGAGAAGACTTAAAGCGAAAACAGAATACTAGAGAGCGAAGACTAAGGAGACTCGAGAGCCAAGATCTAAAAGACTAGAGCCTGGTTGGTGACGACTCAGGATCTCGGTACTCTCATTAGAGGTGACTCGAGAGAGAAGATTAAGAAGACTCGAGAGCGAACACTGAGAATATTGAAGAGCGAAGACTGAGAAGATTCAAAAGTGAAGACTGAGAAGACTCAAGAGTGAAGACGGAGAAGACTCAAGAGCAAACACTACGAAGACTCAAAAGCGAAGACTAAGAAGACTCAACAATGGAAGACAGTAAAAAACCAGAGAGAGAATATCAACAAGTCTAGAGAGAGAATATTAAGAAGACTCGGGCGAAGACTAAGAAGGCTCAATAAAGAATACTGAGAAGGCTCAAAAGGGAAGACGAGAGGCGACTGCGAAGATTCAAAACTGAAGTCTGAAAAAAGGGAAGACAGAAGACTCGAGAGCGAAGACAGAAAACTCAAGAGCGAAGACAGAAGACTCAAGAGCGAAGACAGAAGACTCAAGAGCGAAGACAGAAGACTCAAGAGCGAAGACAGAAGACTCAAGAGCGAAGACAGAAGACTCAAGAGCGAAGACAGAAGACTCGAGCGAAGACAGAAGACTCGAGAGCGAAGACAAGACTCGAGAGCGAAGACAGAAGACTAGAGAGCGAAGACAGAAGATTCAAGAGCAAAGATAGAAGATTCAAGAGCGAAGATAGAAGACTCAAGAGCAAAGACAGAAGACTCAAGAGCGAAGACAGAAGACTCAAGAGCCAAGACAGAAGACTCAAGAGCCAAGACAGAAGACTCAAGAGCGAAGACAGAAGACTCAAGAGCGAAGACAGAAGACTCAAGAGCGAAGACAGAAGACTCAAGAGCGAAGATAGAAGACTCGAGAGCGAAGGCAGAAGACTCAAGAGCGAAGACAGAAGACTCGTGACCGAAGATTAAGAAGTATAATAAGCGAAGATTGAGAAGAGAAGACTCGAAAGAGAACACCTAGAAGACTCGAAAGTGAAGACCTAGAAAACTCGAAAGTGAAGACCTAGAAGACTCGAAAGTGAAGACCTAGAAGACTCAAGAGAGAAGACTGAGAAGCCTTGAGGGACAAGCCTCAAGAACGAAGACCTAAATGCTTCAAGAGCGAAGATGAAGCATCAAGAGTGAAGACGATTCAAGAGCGGAGACAAAAGACTGAGAAACTAAGAACGAATAGAAGACTCGAGCGAAGACAGAAGACTCACGAGCGAAGACAGAAGTCTCAAGAGCGAAGACAGAAGACTCGAGAGCGAAGGCAGAAGACTCAAGAGCTAAGACAGAAGACTCGAGACGGAAGACAGAAGACTTGAGAGCGAAGACAGAAGACTCGAGAGCGAAGACAGAAGACTCAAGAACGAAGACAGAAGACTCAAGAGCGAAGAAAGAAGACTCAAGAGCGAAGACAGAAGACTCAAGAGCGAAGACAGAAGACTCAATAGCGAAGACAGAAGACTCAATAGCGAAGACAGAATACTCAAGAGCGAAGACTGAAGACTCGCGACCGAAGATTGAGAAGTCTAATGAGCGAAGATTGAGAAGACTCGAAAGAGAACACTTGAAAATTCGGAAAGTGAAGACCTAGAAGACTCGAAAGTGAAGACCTAGAAGACTCAAGACTGAAAAGCCTTGAGGGACAAGCCTCAAGAACTAAGACCTAGATGCTTCAAGAGCGAAGATAAAGCAGGAGGCAGAAGACTGAGAAACTAAGAACGAATAGAAGACTCAAGAGCGAAGACAGAAGACTCAATAGTGAAGACAGAAGACTCAAGAGCGAAGACAGAAGACTCAAAAGCGAAGACAGAAGACTCAAGAAAGAAGACAGAAGACTCAAGAGCGAAGACAAGACTCAAGAGCGAAGATAAAATAGCATCAAGAGCAAAGACGAAGATTAAACCTCAAGGCCGAGGACGAAGATGAAGAAGACTCAATAGCGAAGATGGAGAAGACTCAAGAGCAAAAACAAGGATGAACTAGCCTCAAGAGCGAAGACGAGAGAGAGAGCGAAGAAGATACAGAAGACTCAGCGAAGACGGAGAAGACTCAAGAAAAAATACTAAGACGACTCAAGAGTGAGGATGGAAGACTCAAGAGCGTGGATGGAAGACTCAAGAGAAAAAATGAAGAAGACTCACGAGCGAAGACGGGGAAGACTCAAGAGTGAAGACGGAGAAGACTCAAGAGTGAAGACGGAGAAGACTCAAGAGTGAAGACGGAGAAGACTCAAGAGTGAAGACGCAGAAGACCAGAGCGGAGACTAAGACGACTCCAGAGCAAAGACTGAGGAGACTCACGAACGAAGGTGGAGAAAACTCTAGAGCGAAGATAAGGATGAAGAAGCGTCAAAAGCGAAGATAAAGATGAAGAAGACTCAAGAGCGATGATGAAGAAGCTTTAAGAGCGAAGACTAAGAAGACTCAAGAGCGAAGACAGAGAAGACTCAAGAGCGAAGACTGAGAAGACTCAAGAGCGAAGATGGTGAAGACTCAAGAGCGAAGATGGTGAAGACCCAAGACCAGAGATGGTGACGACTCAAGACCGGAGATGGTGAAGTCTCAAAACCGAAGATGTCGAAGACGCAAGACCGAAGACTATGAAAACGCAAGACCGAAGACGATGAAAACGCAAGACCGAAGACGGTGAAGACTCGATAGCTAAGATGGATGTCTCAAGAGTGCATCTGCACATCTGAGAGAAGATTCGAGAGCGAAGGTGGAGAAGACTCTAGAACGAAGGTGGAGAACACTCGAAAACGAAGGTGGAGAAGACTGAAAACATTAGTCGCAGCTCCGAAAACCGAGAAGCCTCAAGATTGAAGACAAAACAATAAAAATCGAAGAAGGACCTGCCTTTCCTCAATTGCGAAGACAAGTAGCGTCTGGAGTAAAGACTAAAGTATCGACGACGACGACGACGTGAGTCTCGAGATTGAAGTTGAAACTCAGATTTATAAAATTAAATTTATAAAATAAAATATTCTTGTATAATTTTTTTTTTATTTTAATATTAACCACTTAGACACTTAATTCTTTAAACTGTGGACGTATAGCCTCTCAAGCTACTCATATTTAAAGTTTTTTTTAATTAGAGTTCAATTGACTTTCAATGTAAATAAATATTAAAAAGGGTTCTGGTAATAGAAAAACGTAATTATAACTTTACCTTTATTAATGAGAAAAGAAAAAAAATTAACACATTACATACTTATGATAATTAAGCAGTTAAAAATACCTAACCCTATTTCTATAACAAGAAATGTAGGTATATTTTTCTTATACTTTATTAATTAAGCGACAGAAAACATCTACCTACTTCTGAAAACATAAATATAATTTTGACAGCAGTCGTAATTAGTGAATTTATTTGCAGTCAGTGCACATTGAACGAGAGCACTGAAGGTACATAGGTTTCTTGCACCCTTCACAAACATGGGTAGGTAGTCATCCTATGTTGGCAAATTTTACACATTCTTCTGGTCCCTTGACTGAATGGATCCTCGTCATCTACTGTGACCGTATCTGCTCACAAGAATCGAGTGATGGGCATTTTCAGCTCTCTTGGCAATTTTCCGTTTAAAAGATGAATCTGTTGCGCGGAAAACTTTCTTCGTGGAGAGACCTGATCAGAACTTAGGATTTACGTTTCGAACCAGAACATTTATTACTACCTATTTTCTGCCATTTTGGACTATGAAATCTGAAACAAATATTTTGTACCTAACCGTAACAAAATATTTTGTATCGCAGTGCCTACCTAATTGACGTGTAGCCTGACAGACTACTGTCAATATTTCAATGACTAGTGTTGTATTTCGCAGCGGAACATGTAATCTCCTTCCTCGGTGATCGTTTCACTAAAAGCTACTGAGACGCTCAACTGCGAGGAGTGTGATGAACTGGGGATGATGGAGAAACTAACATACAAAACATCGAGTAGCCTGTGAGGCTACACGACCACACTTAAAAGGTTAAACTACTACCTTTAGTAAAGAGTAGCTGTTTTTTGCCAACTCCAAATAAATTTGAATATTTTTTCTTAGTCTGAATACTGATAAGTGACAGCGTCCATGGACCTATTTTTCATAAACAAATAGGGATGGGCAAATGGGGAAAAGATGTCGATATAATATATCGTGTCGATAATTTTCAAATGTATCGAGTAAAAAATATATCGATATATAGACATTTTTTTATGGTATAGGGGACCAAACGAGCAGTCGGAGCTATTTTCATGACTACAGATGCCCAAAGACATCCGGATAGTCTATACAGATTACAGGTGCGCTGCCCTCACTTTACACCGGTCTCGTGTAAGCGAGGTGTACCTCCCCTGCCGTGCCGGCCGGCCCAATTCAGCTGCACGCAAGTATGCATATTATGTACTACTTCTTACTAAAATGATCTGCGCAGTAAGTGATTATCTATATAAAACCAATTACCAAACCAAAGAGCATTGATAAAGACGAGCACTGGACTGTACAGGACTGTAATTTTTGTTTGTGTTTGAAGCAAAGAAACTAAACCCATACAGCCTACTGCCCACTACTCTTTTTATGAATTAAAAAATTTGGATTGGTCAAATACATTATGGTTTAGCAGACAGTAGAGCTTTAAATAATGTATCGATTTTGATACGAACTTGATATCTGAAAATAAATATCGAAAATCGATATATCGCGGGAAAAATATCGTTGATTTATATCAATTTTTTTCTGAAAAAATATCGATATTTTGATATATCGATATTTTTTGCTCAACCTTATAAACAACTAGCTGTACCCTGCTTGCCTTGCTACGCGTCGCGCTATCTGTACAAAATTGCTAAGACTAAGCTGCACAACTCTGCTAAGGATCATCACAGAATCAAAATATGTACCTATACGATTCTCTAAAGAACATATAAACCTTCATTTTTATATATTTTATATAGACCAACGAGCAGGTTGATTTCAATCATCCAAGTATGATTCTAAAAATCACACTTTGGCTATTAACACCCTTATGCCTCCCACTTTCACAAATACTCACTAGCATTCTAGTGAGACATTTTCCTTATTTGACGCCATTGTTGTTGTGATATCAAATAGCGCCGCGAGTGTTAAAATTGGGAACTATATTCTGTCAAAGAGGCGGATAATGACACGGACTATTACATTACGGCTAGCCATATGGAATCACGTTTAGCGGCGAACACTTTCTGGCGGAGTTTCACCTAGCTGTATTCTATCCGGCTAATCGTTGACCAGCCGCATTACAAAACGGCCCTGTTTTTCTAAATGGCTAGCCGTAATGTAATACGGCGCTTTATACAATCCGCCTGCGACATATATATTGACAAATTATAGCCTAAATGTAACCGAGGACTAATACCTACTTATATAACAAAAAAGTTTCATCAAAATCCGTCCAGTAGTTTTTGCGTGAAAGCCGCACAAGACTGACAAAATGACGTCTTTATTTTTAGCTAAATAGATAATATCTTAATCTTATAAATAAACTGGCTGTGTGTGTTCTAGCACGTTATACAAAATATAGCTAATGTAAGATGTCCCCTACCTTCAGAATTGGTAACATTGCTTACGATTATGCCCACAATTTACCCCACTGAGAATTACTGGCGTTAATTTATTGGTGTCCCAAAATTAACCCACGATTTGAATTAAACAGAAATCACAGGTTTTAACCTTTTCATTGTTTTTTAATTGGTTATTTACGGAACAACACAATAGGCAAAAAGGCTCCACGGCTTTGCATCATACGCATTCGAGTAAAGTGTAACCCAAAACAAATGGCGACAAATTCAAATTTTGCGTGAATTCCGGGACACCAGTTATAACCTTGTAGGCATGTATCTACCACGTAATTAAAAATATACAGCTATGAGAATAAGTTAGTACCTACCTACTTAGTAAGCGTAGACAGATTCTTTTCTGTCTACGTTAGTAAGCTTGTAAATGATGACACAATTTGAATTTACTGACCATAATTTTAATGGTTACATTTTTCTGACAGTAATAAATAATAATGATCAAAATAAACGATTCCAGAAGTATCACTGTCTCTAGTGTAAATGTTACCTACGTGTAAATACCATCATCGCCTGTCGAATCTGAATATAATAATATGCTCCTGTCATTTCTTAGTTCAATTGTTCCACGAGGACGGCAGGAGATATCTTACGTTGAAATATCTGTAAATGTCATCCAGATAGTAGGTACTACCGTAGATTTAGAATTGTTCGTGCATTCTAAATCCATGCGTACGACAAATGACAATAGTAGACAGAGAAAAGAACAAACGAATAAATCCATCGCGCTGATCTAATGATTACACGACTACCGATGCCCATAGACATCCGCATAGATTATACAGATGCTTTGCCCTCCTTTCTCCTTTCCCCACCATGGGCAAACTGCCAGTTTACGCCGGTATTGTGATGTAAGCGAGCTTACACAGCTTACACGAAATGTGATGTGATTAATCCATTTCATAATATATTAAAATTCTAGCCGTGCGCATAATAATTACTAAATGAGCAACTAGAAATACGGAGAGTGCAACTTCAATATTAAATATTGAGAATTTTTCCAATTGAAGTTTTACTTATCGAACTACTAAAAAAATCACTTTAAGCGACCTTTTATGAGCAGCTATCTTACTATTTATTGATTCTGATATTTTATTTGAACATAAACTTTCCAGTAAACAGTACTGCAATACTAATTCGGACAGGCGATGTGATGACTGTCTCGAATTTTTCAATAAATATATACCTACTAGCTTCCGTCCGCAGCTTCGCCTGCGTGGATTTTGGACTTTGAAAATGGAGGTTCTCAATTCTTCCGAATGAAAGATTCACAGCTCCTCCTCCAGAGGTGACAGCGTGATAATATTAAGTAGCCTATAATATGTTGACCCGACCTGTTAGTAATTCATGCAAAATTCGAAGTAAATCCATTCAGTACTTTTTTTAGTTTAGCCCGGACATACAACAAACAAACAGACAAAAATTCTACAAACTATATTTTTCGATTCGATATTGATTGTAGATCATTTTTAAAACAATACTTGGAACTTAATATATATAAAAAGTATCCTACAATTTAAATCAACTAATACTCTATCTGTTTATCAAATTTTATCAAAACCTGTTCAGTAGTTCTGGCGTGATTGACGGAAAACATCCAAAAGTCCAAACATCCAAACAAGGAAACTTTCACATTTATAATATTAGTATGATAAATCTGTAATTAAGCCTTGCTGCGTATAAAATTCAGATTATTTATATCTTACAGCTAAAAAATTTTGCTAGCGAGTTGTAAAAAACCGTCAGCGCTATCTATTGACAGTTACGACGTTCGTAACGAAGTTCACCAGGTCAGCTAGTAGACGTTTAAGAATCTTTTGTTTGTGCAAGGCTTCAAATCGCAAATACGACTGCTAATATTATTTACATTATTACATAAGTTTGACACACAGATAAAGGAAAACCTGGATGAATGCATGATCCCAAGTAGTAGTCCTGCTAGATGATTCCTATGTCATTATTTCATTGGGAAAAGTTTAGTCAATACAGACTTTTTTTATGATATAGGAGGGTAAACGAGCAGCCGGAGCCGTTTTCATTACCACCGACGCCCACAAACTTCCGCATAGATGCTATACAGATGCGCTGCCCTCCTTTCTCCTCCCACCTCCATGGGCCACCGGCTACTTACACACCGCATGAAACGTGACAGCACAGCTGTCACTTCACGCCGGTCTCGTGTAAGCGAGAGGTACCTCCCCGGTCGTGCCGGCCCAATTCGACTGCACGCAAGCATGCAGTATGGCACTACCTCTTACCAAAAACTAAACTCAAACTAAGCTCAGGAACACAATATACACACTACACAGAGTTAAAGGGAGATTAGTACAGGAGAATTCTTCTTTCCAATTTGGTCCCACATTCCTAAAAGAAAACTATTCAGTTCCTTTACTCATCACATTCCAGAGCTAAGTGTGAGCTAGACCCTGTAACGTAGCAACAAAATCATCTAATTAGGTATTGTTAAGTTAACTAATGTTATTACTTTGCCCGAAAAAAAATTCATCACCCCATTATAAGGATCAGGAGATTTATCACATTATGTTGATATAGGTTCCCTTCTAACCAAATGCCAAATTTCATGAAAATCTGATATGTAGTTTTAGCGTGAAGGAGGAACAAATACATTAAAGTCATTATCCCACGGCATCCTACAGGAACATTTTTTCGGGATAAAAACTATCCTATTTGTTGCTACAGGTTTTTCTCTAACCATATGGCAAATTTAATTAAAACTAATATGTAGTTTTAACGTGAAGAAGTAACAAATACATTAAAGTCATCATCCCATAGCATCCCACAGGAACATTTTTTCGGGATAAAAACTGTTATATATGTGTTAATCCAAGTTACCCTCTATGTGTGTGCAAATTTTCATGAAAATCGGTTCAGCAGTTTTTGCTTGAAGAAGTGACAAACAAACAAACAAACATACAAACTTTCGCATTTATAATATTAATAAGATGCAAACACGTTTATGGTCTAGAAGTTCGACTCCAACTTACCGACATCCCCACCTCTGGAAGCAAAAACGATACCCATTGGGCAAAAAAAAAAAACGAGGTCGTCCTGCTTATTCCAAGCCAGTACTTATTTACCAGTCACGAAGTGTTAATACTCATCGTAGCATTAACTAGGAGTTATTTGTTCATTTGTTTTTGAGGAAATGCTTATAGCTTTATTTTTTCGGAATACATTGTTTCATTTAATTATCTCGTAAATTTAAAATTTAAATATTTCTTGGCTGGTAGTTTTTCTCATATAGTTTATGGGAGCAAACGTCCTTCTAACACCCACCTCCATGATGATACTCCTTTTTGGAGGTTAAGACCACCGCATTATGTGCTGGAACTGGCCGTAATCTTGTAGCCGTGTATTACCGCAGGCATTCCAAGTTCCAACATATTGACATCACGCCTCGCCAGCATCCTCATCACTTCCGTGTATTCGACGTAGAACAGCGGTACCTAAGCTACGCCATGATACATACCTACAAACACTACAATCCGTACAACAGAATAAACATATATTAGAGAACACGAGTGTCAACGAATTTTGTCGTATTCACATCCTAATCGATTAGATACTAATTCATGTAGTAATAAGTAGGTACTTATTCTTTGGTGCTACGGTTTATTAATCAAACTAAACATGCGTAATATGCCAGGCGAAGGCTTATGATGCTCGAACGGAAACCCAAATTTGTATTTAATTTGGTACGATAAATAAAATAGCCAATTATAAAAAGTTGCAGAACAAATGTTGTAAAAGATGCTAGCTATCTACATCTGAGAGCTGGCTTGTTTTACAAATAACCATGTCTATTCAATTCAAAATAAATCAATGATGACTTATACTTTTTAAGAGTTTATAATATAGGACTATCAAATAAAGATAAAGGATTTCATTTCATTCATAGAGACAATTTTCTTTATTCGTTTGAAATACTGACATTGATTATCCATTTTCTCAGAAACAATCCGACGAGTGAAAAAAAACACTCCGACAGTCCGACACTATAAAAATTCATTCATCCAGCCTGTTAGCAAAATTTACCATTTGTTTTGAATTATTTTACAAAAAGACAAGATTATTTAATGATTATTATTATTAAAAATTAAATTATTACTCTACCATAACAATCTACAATAATAAAAAACCTACTTTTCCTATCACTATAGTAGTATTGAGAGTTCTGGCAGCACTAGAAGTTTGCGGTGAATCATTGCTGGTATTTTTAAATTATTATTTTTAAATCATTGATCATTCCCGTGATAGCTACACTGAGGTTGATTATATTTCTGTAAATCGTGTTATAATGTTATCTCGATATTTAATGTGAAATTTCGCAATTTGAAGGTAAGAATGAACCTAATTTAGATGCCATTTAATTTTCTTACTACATACTACTCGAACGCGATAAGTTGGGACCTGAGCGCGGTGACGTCACCGTGGAATGTTTGTACTGCGTGCAAAAAAGTTAGTATTAAAATACATTATGACTATATAGTAATATATACTATTTGACTATGTATTAAAAAAAAGAGTTAACAATAATATACTTCTATTAAATCATATACTTTTATAACAGGTACCTATTCCCACTTTTTTAAATTTAAATTACATTAATTACGACCGGTTACGATAACTCATCAGCAGATATACAATAAAGTTATTTTATGGTTTTGTAATTAATAAAACAACAATATTTAACATTACACTCAATTATTTATTAATCTTCGTCGTCACTATGACTAAAATCTTAATAAGCATAATAATAATTATAAGAACTATAATAATACCAGAAACGAAACTAAAGGAATCACAGAACGCGTCGTTACACGGGACACAGGGAACACACTTTCTTTGGGATCGTTTTCTAAGGCCTTCGTTGGGGTGTCATTCTTGCGGTACGCTAAAACTATCGCGAGAGTCGCGAGTGCTGCCTTTGGTGAGGTTATCACGACGATGGTCTGTCAGTCGCCTAAAGGAACAGATGTAACCCCTACAGTGGAATTTTTCTTCACTGTAGAATAACTTAACCTATTTCTGGACAGTGTAATGGGTTAGGTTCCCATACATATCAGGCGACAGTGCAAATTTCTATTCTGAGAGGAATATTCTTTTACTAGTTTTATTTAAATTCTTTTGAAAATAATATAATATTTTTTTACAGATGATTTCCGATATAATGTTGGAGGGCACAAACCTGGGCGAACGACATCAACACTTAAACTTCATCGTCAATTCGGCATTTCAGCAAAAGATCGAACTAAAATCAATTCTGGTAATTAATGAGAATTCGCCAGTTAATAGAATCTACAAAATTGATTTAGCATCCAAATATAGAGATGTAGACTACATAATACATAACCTAAAAGATGACGATATGTTGTATGTGAGTCGTGCGTTGAAGTGCCGCTGGTTGTTGGAGGCACAGTACCGTGACATCATCAACCCTAGACATCTGGAGGAGGAGATCTTCCCGCACATGATCCAGCCGGCCGTCAATAAAACGAGGCACTGGCTACAAATTAATCTCAAGGACCACACAAGGTGTGAGGAGTTCTATGAATATTATAAGGGTCAGCACAAAATAGACGTTAAGTTCTTATGGCATTGTTCTCCAGACTACATCTTGGTTGAAATGTTAAAAGTTCTTGAAAAATTGTCTCCTCAAGATTTGAAAGTGATCTTCGAGACTTGCCCTCAAGCAGCTCAAGCTTATTTAGAAGGCTTACATACCAACAAGGAAGCTTTATCTCGTTACTTAGATAATGAGATATCATATTTCAAAAGCTTACTGTGCGTTCTAAAGTTAAATGCTAATATATATTTAGATATTTTGGAGAAATTCTTCAATATTTCAAAATTTAAGCCCCTCTCTCCACAAGCTACACGTTACATATTGAAGAACCATAAAAATAGATTTGATGCCAAGCCAGAATTGTACGCTGGTTATTTTCTTGATTTGAAAACACTAGCAACCTTTCTAACTGTTGAGGAGGCCAAAGCTCTTGTGCTACGTTTAGCGAGAGCTGAATATCTTGGTTTAATCTTTTCATACCAAAAAGTCGAACCACTTATTAAGCGTATACGTCTTGATGAAAGAGCTACTTTTAAGAAACTGATATTCGTTGAGAGAGCTGTTGGTGAGAAGGTAGAGAACTGGCAATATCCAACCCCTATTACTTTTAAATTAGACACATATGATAATAGAAATATATTTTTAGACAAGGAACATCGTCCTAGAGATTATGAATTATGCGAAGATTTATCATTTCGTCGAATGATAAAAAAAAGAAAATATGGTAAATGGGAAGGAATAACCGGCAAGTCACCTTTAGAAACACTATTTGACAAGTATCGTTTTATGGGTTTTGAAAAATCGTTTCAAGAATTAAGAAAAAAGCTACTGATAGAAAGCACGATTGAAGGAAGAATGAACATATTATTAGTGCTCGTCAGCAAGAGCGGAGCACTTCCGGAGCAAGTTGAGAAGTTACTGAAACTATTGATTACGAAGCATATTAATGAGTCTTGTAACCTTCGTGCTGCTGTAGTCAGGTCTCTTGTAAAACGCGCGTGTGTATGGCGACTGCCAGCTGATTCATGGACTTTGTTTCTGGAGTTTGGATTTGATCTAGGACTAGACGGGAATCAAGCTGAGGTAATGTGTCGTGAAGGTTTACATGCAGTTGTTTTAAGACATCTTATTAATGAAAAGCCTTTATCAATCCCACTAAAATTAGCTTTCCTTAATGAAATGTCGACACTTTTAGAATATAAGTTAAGCAGTGAGGAAAAACAGTTGGTAGGGTCACGGCTTGGAATGTTATTGTTGGATTGTAAACCTGATATTTTTCTCAACATTTTAAAGGAATATAAGATTAAAATCGATAAATTCCCTGACGCTAAAACGACTTTGATACAGATGGCACGTACTGATTCTGATTTGGCACGACGTTTGTTTGAATCTAGGATTGCAAGACGTTATCTTTTGAAAGAATCATTTGGTTTTATAGATAATAATGAGTCATTTATGAACGCTTTAAGACATGATACATCTGTATTGGAGAAAGGAAAAAGTTTCACAAGTCTAGTATCAGACAAGCGTCCCCATCATGACCGATTCCTACAATCATTGGCTCTCTATTTCAACGAGCCCAACGGATTAGCAGATCAACATAAAGCTAGCCTAGTTAATGCTATGAAGAAAGATCCTCGACCTTGGTTTGCACGCACAGTCAACATTCTCTCTACGAGCGCTGCAATTCTTGAAACGTTAATAGAATTGTCAGATACGAAATTAAAAGAAACTAGTAAAAAACAGTTAGCAGCAGAATTCAGAGCTACAGCACATAAATGTAGACCAATTTTGGACATCATGAGCGTTGACTGGCGATGGTTAGGTGCTAAGGCTATAGCAAATAGAATTTTTGTTTCCAGAAATAAGGATCGCGATACCAACATAGATTTACTGTTGCAATGGAGACGAACCGCACGCATTGCCCTCCGTCTAGCACTATCTACAAATTCTTCAGCCAAGACTTTTATTATTGCAAGCAAATTAAGACCCACCGTAGCTTTGAAAATAGCCAGTAAAGTTTATTTGAGAAATAGCACTATCGATACTTTAATTTGGGAAGCCGTGAAAAATTTAATTGAAAATTTGATCACAGATAAGACAAATGATAAACTTCTCAAGGAACTAAAAAGTAACAACCATGTCCCTGAAAATATCAAGGCAGACTATTGGCAAGTATTGTACACAGCTATTGTGAATATTGATAAAAGAAAAGCGATGATTATATTGAGTAGATTAGACAATTTACACCCGAATGTAGATGATGCATTAATACATAATATTATACAGCGGTTTCTGGATGAAGAATTATCTTACGATAAATTTATCGAGTCTAGCTACTGCATGGACCAAAATAGAGATTTATGTTTACGAATTATGGTAAAACATTTACTTTCTTGTAGAACAGAATCGGAACAAATTGAGAGACTGGAAAGGATATGTGATGTTTTTTTTAACCAGATATATACCTTGAATAAAAAGTTTGCAGAAGAGGAAAGAACCGTGTTGTACAGGTACCTTCATAAGTTTATTCAATCTTTGAAGTACAACAAAGTATTTTTAGGCGAGTATGTCTCATGCATACCGGTATTTGAAAGGGCGTTGGTTAATATGAAAAAAATACTTCCCGTTGAGCAATATTTCTCCATGTACGTTGAAATACACTTAATAATGCTGTACTACAAGACACTAAAGCAATCAAAGACAGAAGTGCCGAAGGTGTTTGAGAATTTGGAGCTAAACTTGGAAGAAGCTATTGAGAGAGTTGGTCTACAACTGGGGCGAAATATAGGACAAGAAGTAAAAGAACTAACCACTAATTACTATTTTTCAATAATAGGTATATACAAGAAAGTCTTAGTAGCTTTTTTAACGGATTTTGAATACGAAGGTTCTCACAATCCGATTGTTGTTCCTCTTGTAAAAGGTCTGGCTGAATTTGGAAAAACAGAATCTCTATTCCTTGCACAACATGTTTTGTGTGCAGGCCAATATCCATCCAAGTACAGGGACGAGGCACTAGATACATTAAAAGGTTTTCATAACGATGCTGTTAACATGTTTCTGTATGCGTATAATACGAAGTAAAACAAAATTGCCGCTTAGAAAAGTTTACTTGTGCTCAAGCAAATGTTTCTTCTTCAAACTTATTAAATCGTAGTCTTCAGATACTGGTAGTAGATATTGATTATTTTGTTTTTTATTCTTGTTTTAAACACAATTTGTCTTATCTTGTTATGCGAGTTGCCACTCGCGTTTAAGTTACAATTAATTCAGCAAAATTTGGGTTTTTGTATCGTTGTTTTTATATCATTTTTAAAAGCAACGGGTACGTTGTCTGTAAAGTCGGCTTACATGCGAAAAATTTACGTTATAAAAATGGTTATGCCGATTTGCATCATATCTCTCTATCGCTTGTTCCGAGCTTCCCGAAAGTGACTATGAGTTATGCTTTTTATGCATGCAGACGGCGTTCCTCGATGTATAAGAAACATAATATCGCCAAACTTATTACTTTGGTACTTATGGTACCTACTCAAAGAAAAATGATATTACACAAGACACTCACAGATAGGTACTAATAAAATAATATAGTTATTAGGTACACATATAATAATTATCTGTTTTGAATTTAGAATTTATTTTGTTAGTTATTTATTTTAATGAAATTGTAACATTATTTGAATTTCAATATTATTATTCAATTCCATTAAAAAATTTGTAATATTGTTAAATTATTTTATAATAAATCTATTTTATTTTCTATATTTCTTTGTGCTATATTGTGGTTTCTTACAAGTCAGACCGTTGCATTGGGAGAATCAGCTTTTTTATAGAAATAATTTAGGAATAGGTAGTGCCACGCTGCATGCATGCATGTAGCTGAATGGGGCCGGCGAGACCGAGGAGGTACCTCTCGCTTACATGAAATCGGCGTATAGTGACAGCTGCACTGCACACGCGTTTCGTGCGGTGTGTATGTAGCTGGTGGCCCATGAAGGTGGGAAAAGGAAAGAGGGACGCTGTCGCTGCAACTGCAATCGCGCCCAAAGAAGTATAACTTCAAAAAACCTTGCCGTTGGATAGTATCCGGATTATGCTAATTTTATTATTAAAATTTCTGCTTAACCTTTAGTTTTCAAACCATAACAATCGAGGAAGCTGTTTAACAAAGTTATTTACCTAAGCGACGCACAAATCAAAACTTAATAAACGTAACAAATACCTACGTAGCTTTAGTAAAAATATGTACATGAATAATGTTTTCTTCATAACATTCTTTTTTTTTCAACTTACAAGTTGATCTTAATTACATCGTATTTATTGAGACGCGCGAACACAATTTTCAGGTGTTGTCGATGCCCTTTTTTGACGCCGTGGCTATGCGTGAATCGTCCACGAAATCAAATAAAAAGGTCAAGCCAAAAGAAGTCATTAAGAGGGCACCTGACGCTAAATGAGACTTTTAATTTATTCATATCTCAGAAGATATAAGGTCTAGGAGATTTAAATTTTTAAACAAGATACTTCAGTTCATCGAAAATAAATTCTCCATCGTAAAAACACGATTATTGAAAAAAATCTCGATGGTGTTATTTTTAAAAAAATACAAATTTTCATAAAATTTTGACGTAAATCTCGTAAATTTGCTATAATTTATTTATTATATTTTAATATGTGATGAACAATTAAAAATCTAAAATATTCTCCACAACACTTTTTTTCTAATCACTATAATTTATTTTTAATCAATTTATATAAGTACTTTTATTATGAAATTAATATACACTTCCATTGCCTCGCCATGACATTAGTAAGCCTTTGGCTTTCCTACAGAGCGCACCTATGCGCAATTTTGTCGTCACCGTCGTAATTCGATTTTTAGTTTTTCAACGACTAGTGATGCCCCATGATTAATTTTTGTATGAATTACATTAATTAATTAATTAATTAATTAATTATTGTTGTGATAACATATTATGCCAGAATAATTGTATTGATACGGTATTACTATTGCTGTATTGCAGCCGAATTGGGTTGGCACATATTTTAATTTGTATAAGTCACTTCTATGGAGGGAGGAGAGGAGGAGAACAATACGTTTGTATAATGTATAATAATTATTATCAAACAATGGGCCACAGGAAACTTACACACATTTTTATTGTATATAATATTTTCATGACTACTGACACTCATAGTTATCCGCGTAGACAGAGGTGATCGTTTTGTTCTTCCTCCATCCTCAACGGGCTACCGGAAATTTACACATGAATACTAATATTGTAAAGGGGAACCATTTGAATGCTACATTATCACAGATTACTAAAACATTCATTTATGTATATATATATATATATAATAAATGATGATGACTATATATGAAAATGAATGTTTTCTGTAGGTTCTTTCTAGAATCGCAATGCATAATGCATTTGAGAATGTGATGATCTTTAGTAATGTTGTTCTGAAAGCGCTTACGAAGGTTTCTACGTTGGTATGACCAATTTTCGACAGATGGCGCCACTGTAATTCCAATGAATTTTATATATTGCTATGATAGTCCATGCTGACGTATCTGTTGGTGGTGTAGCA
>LUGF01017429.1:74766-85970 GCA_001625245.1 Calycopis cecrops | reverse complement strand
GGAGTGGTTTTTGAAAACTTGTCAAATATTTGTACTTTATTCTTGAAAGAAAGGTAGACAAACAGGGCAGGTCAGGGTTTTTTTAGAATAGAGAAACAAACAAGCGATCTGAGCCATTTTCATGTATACCGACGACCATAGACATCCGCGTAGATTTTATATAGATGGGTTTCCTTCCTTTCTTCTACTTCTCTATGGTCCACCGTATACACAGACCGCATGAAACGCGACTGCACAGCTGTCACTTTACGTCGGTATCGTGTAAACTGTAAGCGAGAGGCACCTCCTTAGGTAGACCTAGTGATGGCTTTGCAATCACATTTCACATTGCAAAATTAAATCACCTCAGCGTTATTGATGTAATGGACTTCGTCGAAGATCACAAACTCCAGATCTCTCGTGACGTCAGAGCCGCAGTAGAGCATGGAGCGAAGGATCTCCGTGGTCATGACGAGGCAAGAGGCTGTGGCGTTGATCTGCAGGTCTCCAGTCAGGAGGCCCACCTCACCGAACATTTTGTTGAAATCTTTATACTTTTGATTCGATAGGGCCTTGATCGGTGATGTGTAGATGGCCCTGGAAGTAATATTTATTTTATTATGAGTGGTATATGTAGGTGTATACTAAATTGAGAAAAGAGGACGTATTTCGTATTTTTTTTTTATACCACGTTGGTGGCAAAAGAAGCATACGGCCCACCTGATGGTACGTGGTTACCGTAGCCTGTGGACGCTTGCAACACCAGGGGCATCACATGCGCATTGCCGACCCTTTAAAAACCTATTGACTCCCCTCTTGAAGAACCCCATATTATTACATAAGAATAAACATAACATTGCATGCCGCTCCCTGCAAATCATTCTCCTCCAATGGACGACGACGAAAGAGCCGTATTACTAGTCGGTACGCTGGAATCTGAATGTTGGGTACATTAAGTTTCTGGCGTGTCGGGTAGCAACACAGCATCTAGTAGCAGTAGTCTTCTTACTCAGTGCAGGTAGGTACATCGGGAGTTTAGGCACTTCCTCTATAGTCCTCTGATCTATTTCTAATGAAGGAGAGGCGCTCCGTCATCTGAAAGAGACCCTCAGACTAAAGGGGAAACTCATCAAAGGTGAAAGGACCCAATGGGACCAAAAACAGTGCTTAAAATTTTGTGAAGTGCTGTAGATGTAATGTAAAAAAACAAAGAAATCACATAAAATACATAGTATTCAAGGGTTACAGCTTGCACATTCCCAAATATATACGGATGGAAGTCACTGTGATCGGTATTCACAGCATCAAAAAACAAAGGCAAGTTTAGTAAGTCTCGTCAGTTCGTCGGCTGAGCTCTCCTCATACGCATCAAGGATGTAGTAGTTGGATAAAAATATCTTCATAAACTTTTCGCGAATCTCACAGGTGTCCGTTATCCTACTAATATTATAAATGAGAAAGTTTGTATGTTTGTTTGTTACTCCTTCACGGAAAAACTGCTGAGGACACAGGGTAACAGGATAGTTTTTATTGTATAGGTACCTATATAAGGTTTGTTTTCTTTTCCTAAAATATTCTTTGACAATGGTCTGCGGAGCTTTAAAATTCTGAAACGATGTCCGTGACTGCAGAAAGTTTAAGATACGCTTCTCTAGCTCATCTACGGAAGAGTAGATGGCTATAATTATCGTCGCCTCAACAAAATAGACTCCGCTGTCCGAGCATTGCAATAATAATATAAGGAGGTAAACGAGCAATAGGAACCATTTTCATGGCTACCGAGTACCGACGCCCATAGACATCCGCACAGAGGTTATACAAATGCGTTGGCACCTTCCTCCTCATCCCTTCATGGACCACCGGCTACATACACACCGCACGAAACGCGACAGCACAGCTGTAACTTCAGGTCGTGCCGACCCGATTCGGCAGCGTGCGACTACCTCTTCCGAATCGTGTAATAACACTCGATCATTATACCTTGTACAATTTCTTCTCGACATTGCTATAGCATACTCAGCAACGACTGTCTTACCGGCCGACGTATGCGCAGCGACAAATACGTGATGGCCTTCTTCAAGTTTTAAAATTGCCTGTAAAACAACAAATTGATTTATTATTTTACTGCTATAATGTTATAGTGTTCCTGACCCAAATTCTTTCACAATGGCCATTTCTATAGAATCATGTGAGGTGTATTATAGTGCACATCACAAACAAGCACTCTACTCCTCCATTATCTATATCTGAATGTGACAGCAGTCCAACCAAAGAGAATTCAGGTGCACGGGCGCAGGATTAAAATGCTCACCGAGGCAGCTTTCAGAATCAGGACTAAATACACATAAGATAAAGTATACTATCACGATACGTATTTTTTTAAAATCCGAAATAATAAAAAACAAATTCACATTCATATTTGAGCTTTTGCGATATTATAAATTGAAAACTCTCTACTCTTTTTGCTTCTCAAATACAGGATCTGATCATTTGCAGCCGAATGTTCTTGTTACTTAAACCATTTGGACACAGAGGAAAGTAAAAAACTTACCTGTTTTTGGAAATTGTCTAGCTCAAAGGGATATGCGTGAGCAAGATCTTTAATTTTTTCTTTAAATTCTGGTACTGGTTGCGTTACATCTATGACTTCTGCCCAATCGGTAGATGTGACTCCTGTTCTGACAGCCGATCCTGTTATATTTAGTATTGGAATTTCAGGAAGTTCTATTGGTGGTTTAATGACAGTACTCTCTAGGAAGTTGTCCTCAATGGTGTCATTATCAATAGACAATTCAACTCCTTTTGCTTTAGTCGGTTTCACATGTTCTTGTACATCATCATCATCTTGCCAGAGACCTGTAAATTGCATATAAAATAAATAAATAAAATAAATAAAAAGCCCTATATTTCCTAAAATAAATTTTACATAATACTGTTTTTGTTCTTTGTGGTACTTTCATAGGAACCCCTCTCAGGTGAAGGTCTCTCCCAAAGATTGCCATCTCTCTCGGTCTTGTGCAATTTGAGTCTATTGTGGACCTGTTATTTTCTTTATGTCGTCTTCCCAACGAGCATAGGGGTGTAAATTGCATAAATGGATAATAAATAGTATGTTACTTTTGTAAGCAGTAGTGCTGGTCCTGAATTGCATATTATGCTCTCTGACATTTGTCATTGCAGTGTAGGTACTCTGACATCTGACATTATTGTGCTTCATACAGGTTGTGAGTATAAATCTCTGAATAAATTGACTGTTATAAAAATCACTCAAGTTACATTGTACATTACATTATTTTTAAGGTATAAAATCTTTACCTACTAAATGTGCATTGTTTTCCACTACCTCCTCCAGATTTATATTTAAAGGTATTTCAGAATCTCCATTTTCAGTTTCTGGTTGTTCCTCTTTGCTTGCATTGTTTATCAATGTATATCCATCAGCAGCAAAAATTATACTTTCTTTGCAGCCTGGTGGAGTAGTAAGTAAATCTAGAAAATAATGTCAAAAAAATTATTATCTTAATATTAATGTACATATTATTTAATGGTAAAAACCTTTCAATAATGTATGCCCAAAAATCAATTATTAATATTTGATGTAATGATGGGGTACTCAACATGCATGTCATAGTAAGAACATTAAATTAAATAATTGTCATTTATTTATATTAAGGATCAAAACTAGAAAAATGCATTGTCATGTTTACTAATAAATATTTATCTATACTGTGGATGACGTCATTTTGTCAAAACTACTGGACGGATTTTGATGAAAGTTTTTGTTATATAGGTGCTTTAGTGCTTGGTAATATTTAGCCTATAATTTATCTATACAAGGTTGATACAAGCGAGAGGCATTAAATTAAACCACATATACTATAAGTGCCTACAATTAATCTGAAACTATTAAATATAAGTTTATGAAAATACTTTTTCAAACAAGTTAAACAGCAAAAAAACATAAACATGCTTTGTAATGTCTCATACAGCAAACAGCAACCTCATACGGGGTGAATGACCCGGCAGGTCATAGTCGGCGATCAGCTGCGATACATGCTGTATCGAACTGTACGAAGTGAGAAAAATCTTTAAAAAATTCCTATGGCTAATTTATTGCTTCGATCGATCTGATTTTTATTGTGTAGCCTGTAAATAATACACTAAATATGTGTTTTCATCTAATGCCTCTCGTTGTATCAACTTTGTATAATGAAAAATTAAAAAAAAATACGCTATTGTAGGGCAAAATAACTGATTGACAATTCGTCCAAATAACATTACACGTTACTATGGCAACATATTTCCAATAATGACAAGGCAACGGCTGTCTGGTCAACTAGTTATAATATGTATTGTATGTCAATAATAAAGGTTACGTATAATATAAAATTTTTTATTACCTTCACCTAAAAATTTTCCAGGTTCTTCTGTCTCCATGTCAATTGCGATACTTCCAATTTTTGCTGCATCATCAAGCAATTTTTGTAACTCCTCCTCAAACCCAGCTGGTAAAAAAGGGTTTTGTGTTGTTGAGCCTCTGGTAGCTAAATTAGGTGGCAGAGGTGCTCTTGCCATAGATAGACTCTCATCATCATCTTCTATGGGGATATTTATTTCTTCTAAGCCGGTAATTTCACCAGTGATTAAATCCCGGACTACCTAAAATTATCGCAATCAATGTCATTTACAAATGTTTACAATTTATTAGCAGGTGGTACATAAATTATGTGTACCCTTTATATTATGACTCAATGGTCAGATCATGTATCAGAAAAATAAAATAAATCATGAAGAACCCAAAATACATGTATAGTTATAGGCACTATTTAATTTATATACAAACCGATTAACAGGCAGATGTATCAGAACTCATAGACATGATCATGCCCTCTATTTTATATGTTGTTCCCCTTTCTTTGCAAACTATAATATGTCTTAAGTTAAATATGTTTTACATAACTTACTGAGCCCAACAGCAGAGAAAAAAGGTGTAAATATTATTTAAAAAAAATGCTTACTTCCAAAGTAGTGTCTGGGCCGAGATCATCATCATCAAGTTTGAACAACGAATCTACGTCAGGTGTTCTATGCCAATGTGTTTGAGATCTTTCCCATTTATGTATATCTAACCTCTCAGGCTTTAGTAAATAGTCTTTTAGTCTTTCATTTAAATCTTCGAAAATAGGTGGTGTCTAAAAGGAAATAACGTTTAAATCAGAAATAAATATTCGTTTTCCGTACTATGAATAGTTAATAAATATTTTAAATACACTCATAGAATTCGGCTTATTACAAATTATATCTTTCTACCTTGAAATCAGAAAATACACCTTCCGTATCTAAAGACATTTTGTATGGACAAATATAATTCACATTTGCACACTATTAAAATATTTTGAAAAATTTAACTATACTTATTTATAAATATAAAAAAACTAGATACTACTACTATATAAGATACAGAAACTACAGCTACTTCTTTTGAAAATCGGACAAATCAATAATCACAGTAAAACAACAAATGTGAAATGTTTATTGTCAAACTACACATCTGTCATCTTTGACACTGACTTTTTTACTTTTTAGGGATTATCGTAATGTTTTGCCATGCTAGATAAAAAATACATTTTAATTTTTGATCTGTGCAAAGTTAGCACCCATGACATGATTTTCCGAAATAAAATCGATATTCAACGACAGCAATGTACTCTGTCAACCAAAACGTGACAATGTTTTTCGTAGATAGATAATACAACTCTGTCTACGATGTTTTTAAGTTATAGAATGCCACAGTTTAATGCAGATTTGATTTTATGTGCCATGTATATCTTGGATGGATAGAGTAATAAACGAGATAATGTTACAAAGGATGCATAAGAGGTTAGAACTGCTGAAGACCAATAAAAATAGGGAACTGCAATGTATGGGCCACATAGTGCGCAACGACAAATACACCTTGCTCAGACTCCTATTATAACAGGGTGAAATACCAGGCCGCAGAGCACCGGGTCGTCGCAGAACACATTGGCTTCAAAACCAGGCCGATTGGTTTCACACAGACACAATTACCCTATTTCGTGCTGCAACATCAAGGGCCCAAGTGGCTATAATGATCATCGACCTCCAATAGGAGATGGTACCCACAAGAAGAAGTATCGGATTTTTATACTATAAACTTACCTAGGTATTTTTCATTCATTTACTAATAATAATTAAAGGAGCAATGATATTAAAAGAATTGGAATGAACCTTATGGACAGATTGTGAAGTCGGTCTAGTTTACTAAGTTGTTCTTCGGTAAAGATAATATAGTAACTATACGAATGGCGCATTATCTATCAACGATAAAAACATGACTTCCGTGATTTCAGTAGAGATTTCAGTAGGAACAAGGATCTAGTTACACAGCCGTTTTATATAGTATCGAGCTACAAATATCTTTTTTCTCCTTGGGGTCCATCCGGTTGCCTCTGAACAGGCCCTACTAAGTTGTCGGAGTCGTGCAATGGGGCCAGGTTCTCGTCCTGACACCTGGCCCCAGTATTCTTAAAAAAGATACCACCAATGTCTCCCGAGACCGAACGGAGGCGTACCGTCAGGTACGTTGGAAGTGGGGCAGGGAAGAGGAGATGTGGTTTGTCGTTACCGTCCTCCCTATCCTCTGCGGCCGTTTGATAGTTGGCCTCTGCGTGGCGGTCGGTGACCCCATTACACGGTTCTAACGTTGGAGTAGGGGCTGACACAGACAGCCGGACAGTCACCAAGGAGGAAAAGTCTGGTCTTTTCCCCGGGCCAGCCTATTGCTGGAGGCCCTGTTGCTTGTATATCCGGGGCCCTCCAATTATAGCGACTGAAGGCACCCGCAGGGGTTTAGTGGTAGGGGTAACCCAGTTGTCGAGCCCGACACTGTATCTGGTTTAGCCACCCGAGCTCCTGGGTAGCGTATTGTTATACCCAATGGTAGTATAGGGATATTATGCTCTCTCACTCTTTATAGATTCTCCATCAGCACTTTATGCCTTTTATTAACAATAGTTCCGTGCCTAGTTAGTCAGTCTCTGACCGCGACGGTTGCCATTCCTAATTACTACTAGATCGTTAATACTATTTCTAATTAATACATTTTACACTTATTAAAGTGGACTTTCAAATATCAATTTTCATTTAAATAAACCTGTAATTTTTGTTGTTTTGAAAACCCCTACTAACAGTACGTAAATGTATTTCCTAGCGTTACCAAAAAAAAGGGTTCAATCATTTTACCAACTTACCACTTTATTGTTTTTTTTTTTTTTATGGTATAGGGGGGCAAACGAGCAGTTGTAGCCATTTTCATGACTAGCGACGCAAAACATTATTTTCTCTCTCTCTATTAAGATAGTGCCTGCCTACCACTTACAAACTAAACAATGGAATAACAATAATGGCCCATGGAGGTGGGTGGAGAAAGGGGGGCAGCGTATCTGTAGTCATGAAAATGGCTCCTACTGCTCGTTTGCCCCCCTATACCATACAACATTTTTGATGACCTACTTATAATGAAACTTGGAGAGCCCTAAAAATCCTCGGGTTTTACTGATCTCTATCATCGTTTGTTAAGTCGTTCGTTAAAAAAACGACGAAACACTTCGAGAAAAGGTAGGCTGTGCTCTTGCGCTTCGCTTGACTCGTCTTGGCGGGTATACTCTTTGGTGGCATGTCGGCAAAATGCCACGGACGCCCAGCCGGAAGGAGCCCCCGGTTATAGGAGTGACCCAACTACAAAAAAAACCTTTTTATATTCAAAATTTTTCGGGTCCCATCCGATGAATTAGCCACGGGCCTTGAGCGCCACTGAGAGTTGCCTTCAATTTTTTTTCCATGAGACCTCTCCAAATTATAAATTGGTGAAGAATTCATTAGTTAAAAAAAATGTTCTTGAAAATTGAAGAAATATATTACAACTAAAATCGCGCGTTTCGTATTCGTATCGTATTTCGTATTCTTATGTGTACCCTTCGTACATAACCGTTTACATTATAACTGTTCCACGGTTAGGTTTTAGGAGTAGAGGCGTTAAAAGAATATTTCCTTCCATTCTAGGCGCAACTACATGAGTCTCACTATCAGACTCAAATTTCAGATAAACTTAACTAAGTGCAAAAATAAATACGTAATATTATGTACTCATAAAATTTGAGGACCGCCCTTGCTTACTTTGGGATCATAAAGATTCTGACTTAATAATAATGGGATTATCACAAAAGTTTTTTCTATAATTTTTTTTTATTTTGTAATTGGCTTGGTGCATATGAAAAATAAGCCCCAAGGCATTACTCCTTAGTGATAACGCAAATATCGTGTTATATTCCTATTCCCTTAGTATTCCCACGTACATAACGTTCAAAGTTGCTAATGCCGCATTCTGTATAGGTACTGAGTCTACTGATACAGGACACCAGCGTTTCCAGGAAACCTGAAGATTGCTGACATATATTATAATTGTATCTAATAATTGCATTACAACAAATATTCTACTTGTAAACAAATAAATGATCATCAAACTTGTTTCAATCACCCGAGAGGTAACAATACAAAATATAGATGAACTACCTGCGACTTCGTTCGCGTAGCGTAGTAAATAGTAATATTATAATTGTTATTGCATGCTTGCAGTGTGCCGAAATTCCGAACTCCCGTAGGAATGATCAATTTTACCGCAGTAAAAAGTATTTTTAATGTTGATGAGTCTTAGTATGTACATCACAAAAAGTTTCATTCGAATTCGTCCACTAGTTTCGGAGATTAATTAGCCTGTACAAACAGACAAACAGACGTAGACGTGTTCTAATAATATTTTTACATCGCCCCCAATTAGCTTTTCGTAAATATATTCAATTTACAGACACACGAATTTTACTGTTTTATTATTAGTATGCATAGATTAATAACCTCCTCCTTTTTTAAGCCGGCTAAACAGGGTTTGAAAGCATATAGTACCTACGTATTTCTGCATTGTCATTGTGGCCTGTTATCCGAAATTAATAATGTTTATAAACAGGTCCTTATTACAAAAAATAATATATTATGCATCACATACTTCCTACATTACAACGTAATACTACATTTTTTATCGGACAGTCTTACTATAGACAATTAGTTCGTTAGTCGCCGGGCCTTGACTGCCAAGGTTGGCTTGTCCCTCCTTTTAGCCCCCACTCATGAGTAACAATCTCATTTCTGCTTTGCTAGCGGGTGCGCAAGGCCCGCCGCTCACTGCTGATAAAAAACATCGTAATTCGATTATCATTTGTAGTGTTGTGATTTTTAAATTATGTTTCATTTACTTTGGTACTCCGCCGCCCTTCTGTGTCTAAATCTTCTTTCGGACTCTGCGACGGGACTTGCACTGGTAGGAAACATTTGTTAATTATTATTTAATAAAATAATATTTCAAATTGTCCTTTCAGTAACGTATGTATTACAATATATTAAAATATAGATTATTAATATATCGTTGTTAACTAGATAGTAATAGTAGGTTTATAATTGCCAATTGCCGATCTTTATAGGCCAATTAATTAGAATCCAATTTTAATACACTCATTGTTGTGTAATAAACTGGTTATTCGCAAATTTAGTCGATTTAACAGTTATAATGTTGTTAATGTAATTATAAATTATATATTTATAGCACGATAAAAAATATGATTCATAAAGTGGGTTCCTTCTAATAAGTAATGTAAACAATATAATTATGCAATAGTGTTTTCTTATAAATAAGCGTAGATATGTATCGAAACCAGTATATAATCTGTAAGTATAACTCAAAAGATAGAGCAGCCCTTCATTGGGAGTACACGCATTTTGTTTTTGTTTTAAACAAAATAAATAAGCTTTTATGGAATTGAAATTCACTCTCATCGATCTGGACATGATTTATTTTTATTGCATAGAGGGCAAACGAGCAATCGAAGACATTTTCATGTCTACCGAGGCCCATAGAGGCTATACAGATGCGCTGTGTACCTACCCGGTCGTGCTCGCCCAATTCGGCTGCATGCAAGCAAGCACCTCTTACAATATATACCATAGATTTTCTTCTAATGCTACTCATTTAAACTTTATGTCAAAATAATCAAATATTAATTTAATTTTCGAAAGTCAATAGTCAATTTTTATTTGGTATTTCCACATTAATCCATATGTGCAATAGCAATAAAGATCGTAGGTAATTATTAGAAGACACAAAAGTTGTTTTTAAGTAAACGTTTTAATGTGTTTATTATATTAATGTTATGCACGCCCTCATCTCCAAGCAATATCATCTCAAAAGATTGTTGTCTGGAAGATATTGCTTTAAAGCGATAATGCCGCCTTTTGTTTTTGTCTACTAAAATAGATATAACTATTGTGTGATATAATTTTTGGTGTGCAATAAAGATTTATTTATTTATTTTAAGACAGTAGGTACTTGTAAAAGAAAGAAAAAGATAGGTACTGGACGTTAAAGGCTATGTCAGTACCTATCTATTGCTTTTGCATAAGACAGGTAAGTTGTTATCGAATCACTCCACCCGATTCCTGTGCATGATGCCATAGATTTTCTGCTAATGCTAAGTTGGAGTCTTTGCGTCGAAATAATCAAGAAGTAATTTAATTTTAAAAAGTCAATGACCACTCTTTATTGCAGTAAATATCGCAATTAGTACCGTAGATATGCATCATATAACGGGAATTCCATCCTGTTACACGTTTAAGATCATAAATATGTATATTTTTAAAAATATCCAAAATTTAAAACTAAGGAATTTCAAAATTTAAATAAATACATAATTATTGCGATATTTTCTTCATGTTCTTTAGTTAATAAATTCTATATATTGTAGTATAAATGTTTATCATATACATATATTATGTATATATTAATTATAAAACATTTGAAACACGTAAGTGAATAAAAAATATAGATCTGCAGAAATATCTATGTCACGTTACCGTAATTATTGTAATGTAATTAATATTTACTAACTACACCGCGTCTAAAGTTATTGTTCCTACCTAATTTACACAAGATGAACTATCCTTACTAATCTATATATCTATTCATATGAAAATAAAATTGTAGACTTTCTGTGTCTTGTGCGGCACGCAGTAACTACTGGACGAATTTTGATGAAACTTTTTTGTTATATAGGTATTAATGCTCTGTAACCCTTAGGCTATAATTTATCGATATATATAAT
>LUGF01017429.1:62930-74212 GCA_001625245.1 Calycopis cecrops | reverse complement strand
GAATAAAAAATATAGATCTGCAGAAATATCTATGTCACGTTACCGTAATTATTGTAATGTAATTTATATTTATTGTCTACATCGTGTCTAATAGTTATTGTTTCTATCTAATTTACACAAGATTGGCTATCCTTTTACTAATCTATATATCTATACATAATATAATAAAACTGTAGACTTTTTGTGTCTTGTGCGGCACGCAGTAACTACTGGACGATTTTGATGAAACTTTTTTGTTATATAGGTATTAATGCTCTGTAACCTTTAGGCTATAATTTATCAATATATATAATGCTGCAGTTGGTATCTCGACTTGAAATACACTATTGTAGGGCACAATAACGGATTGACAATTCGGCCACATAACATTACACGTTACCATGACAATATATTTTCTAATAATGACAAGACAACGGCTGTCGGGCCGACTAGTATTAGGTATTAATATTATGTGAATGTAAGTTTGTTTGTTTGTTAGGCTTTCATGCCAAAACTACTTAACCGATCATCATAAACTTAGTACCTACACATATTCTTACAAATATTAGAAAAAACGTAAGATACTTTTTATATAAAAAAAAATTGAGACGCGAGCATAGCCGTAAAATAGCCGGTAAAAGCAGGGTACTTCCCATCAGGCTACTACGAATACGAGTAGATTATGCGTGTGAAACCGATTGGTGCTAGTAGTATTATACCTATATAGGTACTAGCTTCCTCCCGCATCTTCGCTCGCGTGTATTTCGGACTTCAAAATGAAGTTATTATACATTTAAACTCCTCGTTCCTTCAATCACTCTATCATATTAAAAAGTAAAAAGTCTAAATATAAAAAAAAAACCCATCAAAATCGGTTGCCTAATTTTAAAGATCTAAGCATAGACACACAGACGGCGGAAAGCGACTTTTTATATATAGTTTGTTTTATACTATGTAGTGATTATCAAGCTTCTTAGATTGCAAGCAAATAGTGGCAAAGAACTAGAAGATGTTTGCTGATTGTTTTTTAAATGAAATAGATTTTTAGTTCAATTCAATTAAATTTTTAATTTAATTCAATTTATTCATTTGAAAACATAGGTATATACATTACAGATGGAAATACAAATTACATATAGCAACTCTATGTTAGGCCATTAACGGCATACAAATAATATTTAAAACAATTTTTATGCATTACTATGTTTTAATAAATCATTAATTCCCATAAGCTTCGGTGGTGCTCTTAAAAGTCTAACTACAGGTTAACAAGGGATAAATAAAGGAAACTGTTACACCAAAGATAGAGCGTAGGTACTCTATCATTAATGTTGGCGACTCGGGAAAATGCACGCGCCGTCTCCGTCGAGTGGTGGGGTTCAGTGGTGTATGGAACTCGCGCTGTACTGCACGCCGAGTACCCACTAATACCTTCGTGAGCACGGTCAGCATTTTCGTTTGATGCCCTGGAACTAGTAAAAATCAGGGCTCGTCGAAGGTTAGTCAGTCGCCTAAGGGATCGAGGGTTATGTCCACATAGGATTTATGCTCCATTACCAAATAACTCCGCCAACCTCGGTGGAATGGGCTTTAAATCCCATTCTCGCCCCTGGTGCCGTGCTCAAAAGCACCCCTACTGCTCTTCTAGGCCTACTTCTTATAAGAGGGGTACAAAGAGCAGTCCTCATGGTTCAATAGGCTTGAACCAAGAAACAGGGTGACACTATATGTTACGGAGCTTCATCACCACGTCAAGACTTTGCCATTGGTGTTCTCTATAAGGCGCGAACATTCATAATATAATATCTGTGGACTCATTACACTATGTTTATTTAGTGTTACCTATCAGCATATTTCAAATAACAGGAACTGGAAGTAGATGCTTTAATACAGTTTCTTTAAGTAAAATAGCCTTCAAGGAGGCTTATAAAGCTTCAAAAGAAACTTATCAAGCTAAGCTTAAGAAACTATAGCTGCGATTAGGGATTTGTTACTGCTACATAACAGGCTATTTCCACAATTCTGAAAGCTACAGCTAGAGCTCAGGCGTGCTGATATACGTATGTGACAGAGCATATACTTTTACTATGTATGAAAAAACGAATCAAAACCTATCTGCGTTTATTATGTAATTAAATTAAAAGTATTTTAGAACAATATTCAGAGATGTTTTGTTAATCGAATAAAGAATCATGGCAAGATCTACACCACACTTTTTTGAAGTGTCTTAGAACTTTAGATATACAGAACGATTATTAATTATCTAGATTTTTTTAATATGTTATTATATGTTTTTGGTTTGAGAACGACAAAATATTTTACTATTATAAAGATCTCAACCACTTCCGATCTTTAATTTTCTTTCGGAAATTTCTCCATTCGCCAGTAACAATAACCAATATTTTTTTTGAATGTTTTCTATAATTGTGGTTTATTTGATTACTTTAAATAAATTAAAATGTCAACACTTCATTACTATTAATAAATAATAAATAAAACATTAAATAAACAACTAAATATATATTTTAAAGAAGGCCTTTTATAGTAGTAAATAAAGAAAAATAAAAAAGACTAAGGAAATGAATGACAGCGAAGTAAACTGCATTTATATGACATCTAGCGTAACATTGTTAACCATAGGTATTTAAATAAATACCTTTAAACATATTAACTACTAACAATAGGTACCTACCGTTAAAATGATCAAATAATAATTACAAACTGTACAAGTATTACGTATTTTAACGCATATACATTTTATTCAATTGACAGTTGTAAATTGAAAACCTAAAATACAAATTACAAAGATGCGTCTGTCTACGCAAAGATTTAAATATCTTTTTTTGTCGGTGTCTCATGTAAAAAAAACCTTATTCTTAAAGTTTCATAAATGTTTGTGTTAGGGGATGCCTAACACAAACATTTTTTCGTTTTAAGACGTCTCTAATTGATGTCAGGAAAAACAATGTATTGAACTTGCCATGATCCTTTACCACCATATATTCAAACATATTATTATGAAGTGAACATATTTGTTACGTGGGTAAATACAGAAGACGAGATGTCTAGTTACTCAACGTTTATATAATGGTCACACGCACATGGCATAACTTTTCTTATGCAAGTTATGTGTTTAATTATTTCTGACTTGTCAATTAAGATTGGCAATGTATTTTTTAAAGATGAGATCGTATGTAAATACGATAAGCTGTGAGGCTCAGTCATCATTCAGTGCCGAATCGAAGTGGGGGCCTAGGTGGGCTTCAGCGCCGGTCCCCGTATGAGTCATAAGAGAGCCCCATTATCAACTCCAAGGACACACGCTCTTGGGCCTCGTCGACTCCTGGATTTCTATCATAGATAATAATAAACATCATCTCTATGTCTCTTAATGCTATTTTGTTTGGATTGAACGAAGCTCAAATTATTCTATCCTCAGCGAACTCGACACCAAATTAACACTCTTAGCCATCAGTCAGCAACGTGTCGATATATATTTTGGACAGAAGAGAATCCGAAAGAGGAAATGCGTATTATTACTGGTCGCGTGAAAGGAAAACATAGGACGTGTATACAATGACCCTTCACCCATGTCGTAATAAAACGACCGAGGCCAGCATACACCTTGCTAAGCATCAACAAGGTCTGAAAATCACGCCTCCCTGCCAGGACCAGGAGCCTGCAACTAAAAATATTTTTCTCAAAGTTAGCTGAGAGAGTCGCACATAACTGAAATTAAGTATCTTTCACGCAGTCGTGATTCATACAGCGTCTTCTTTAAAAGAACACCACAAATCTTCGGTGTCGTTAGCGTCAACACGTTGACAGAGGCAAGTCCATTTACAACCGTCACAAAAACATGCACCCATTGCCTTTTTCGTTCGCTGCCCACGCGCGGTCATTGTTCAACCAAGTTCATTTTTACATCTTAGCTTTATTTTGTATCAAAAACTAAATTACCGAACGCAAACCTTCCTAATCCTCCATTTGCAGTAAGAATCATAAAAAACGCAAATATTAGTTTTATACACAATAAAGACGTAATAACGAATCGTGTTTTTAAAAAGAGACCAAACTTAAAGGACATATTCAACGCGTGTGAAAATGCGGGGCAAAACTAGTAATAAAATATAGCTTAAGTCATCCCAGAAAAGTGTAGCTATCCATTAGTGAAATAATTATCAAGATCAGATAAGTATTTCCGAAGATTACCTCCAACGTAAAAACAAAATTAGAAACTTCACCTCTTTAAAACACTAGTCAAGTTGGCGACAATGAAATCATAATCTGCTGATCATATAGATTTATTTGCATAGTGGCATTAAGGCTGTCATACACTATGTATATGCGATTAGATACCTATCTGTATCTGAGCGCATATATGTCAATATCGCTCTCTATACTAAACTTAAGGAGTACCACACACTACGGCACTACGCAGATAACTTATATTTTACCGTCAAGTATCTGTAGGCACAGACATATTGAAGGATGGTTTTATACGCAGAGAAAATCTTATTGCATCTGCTGTGTGACGGCCTTTACGCTCAGGTCGTTATTATGGAAAGTTGCCAGTCTCCGGACAGGAAACTGTTTTGTAATAGTCAATAAATCGCTTCAAGTCTCGCCATATTCGCGATCGCCTTATCGAGATAATAGGAATGAAGAAGGACGGCGCGGCGTATCGAGCACACAATGACCAGATCGTGCCGTTGAACATTTTTTAATTGCTCATGTTAAACAACCGCAGTAAACGGACAATGTTGCTGTATGTCATTAAGATTTATGTTTATTTCAATCAATAAAACGGTCGTTAGCGGGATCTTATATTACGATAAAAGAGTAAAGCCACAATGGCCAACATTAACCATTGTGACAAAACAATGGTTAATGATATATAATAGGATATTAGCTGCACATAGAAAATCGATTAGTCTCATTTTCAAGAGTAGGCGTATGTGCAGAAAAATAAAGAATAAAAATTAAAATCACATTGGTGTCTACAATACACTGATTTAACTAAACATATTCGTGTGAAAGTATCAATCACCTTATAATGTATGACAATTAGTATTTATTTACAAAAAGGTTTTACCTAAATACACAGTCAATTGCGATCTAATTTCAATCACAGGGCAACCCACTTTTATCTTTTAAACAGTCGTATATGCAATATTAATGTATTAATTCACTTTTAGGGAACACTGACTATGAGACGGCTAATTCGTTGTTTTATTACACGTAATTGAAATTGATTAAACTACTAAGTTACTGATTTCAATGAAATTTAGCACATACGTATACATATGATACTTTATAGCCCGAATGTGACGGTTGTGAATTGGTTTTTGACGCCACAAGGACGCAGATAGTATAAAATATAACTTAATGCTCAACTGTCGAATTATATATTATATGAATAATTTAATCTATTTAATGCATCCATATAATAATGCGAGTGATGTCATAAGTCCATATAGCTCTTGTACAGGGTTAATTCATATGGATATTTAATATGCAAATAACATAAATACTACGAAACGTTGTCTTTACTGTTTTGATAAATACATAGATCGGAGACCTATACCATTTATTAATCTGTGCCTATACCGAATAGTGGGTGAAAACTGGTTGAGGATGCTGGACGTTAAACAATATTACTACTAAAAAGTCAGTAAACTTGGCCCATGAAAACAACGAAAACTTGAATAACGGAACTTTAAAAATACATTTTTAATTATAAAAAATAAGTCACATTTTTAACTACAAATATACCATTATATAAAAGAAATCATTTATACTCCTATGATTTTGATGCCTTTGAATATATAGATTTTTCGCATTTTATTTTAGCCTAGTGGCTTCACGCAGTTTCACCCGTATAACCGTACTTCACTCGACTTATTCGTAGTAACGTGAATCGTGATGGCCTTCTTCGATAAACACCGAAATTTTTTTTCAATCCGGACGTGTAGTCCCAGAGAGAACAAACAAATTCTTCAGCTTTATAACATTGGTATGGACATTGTTACCGTTTTTATACGATATAAATGCGCTCTAAACCAGAACTATGAATATTTAGTACATGATATCCGCTTAGGTGATACGCGAACAAATAAATAATATCATATTTATTCAAGAATAAACTTAATTAAGAATAAAAGTCATAAAGAAAAGTGGATAAGTTATATAATGAGTCACTTATAGCAGCGGGCTTATAGTGATAACTGATTAGGTTCCGTTTTTTTCTTTTGAGGTAAGTACTAGATTTATTATATTTTTTATTACTTTTTATATTTTTTGGTAGCCCTAAAAATATAAAAAATACTTACAAATACAAAAGCCTATTGAAGAGAAGGAAAAAAGGAGGACAACATCATACGGGTATTCATGTATCGGTAGTCATCAAAAGTTATTAAATTTTGTGATTGCTCCTTTACTACATTGTGCATCGTATACATTTAATCTTTATTTTTTTTACGAAACACTTGAGTTAATCGCTTACGAATCCTCGCCAAATTCAGGCATCGGACCCGTCAATTACATTGCGAGTAATTTGAAAAAGGCAGTTAAGTGTGCCGTATAAGGTCTCGGACATGTTGAATAGAATTCAAAACATCCACAATGTGGCCAGGGATGCCATTAGTCAAAGGCTTTGTGCAATACGAGTTGTAAAATGTAAAGCGCGAACATCCGAAGGCTGTGTTAAATGGAATGTAACATTTCAAATCGGTTTCAACTAAAATCGATTAGTTCTCGTTACCCTTCCAATAAACATAATTATTTTAGATGTGTGTATTGCAGGCGAATAGAGGTTATTCGTGTAATACGAGATGTAAAAAGCACTAAGCGAGCGAATCTGAAGGCTGTTGTTAAATGGATTGTAATATTCAAAAAGATTTCAGCTAAAAGCGATTACTTAGTTCTCATTGCCCTTCCAATAAACATATTTTAGTGGTGTATGTTGCAGCCGACTTGGGCTTATTCGTGTAATACGAGTTGTAAAATGTAAAGTGCGCGCACATCTGAAGGCTGTTGTTAAATGGAATGTAACATTTCAAATCATATTATTTTATTTACAAATCGATTTCAACTAAAATCGATTAGTTCCCGTTACACTTCCAATAAACATATTTTAGAGGCAATGTCATGTGTTGCAGCCGAACTGGGCCGGCATGACGGAGGTACCTTTAGCTCTTTGAAAGATATAACAATGGAGATGAACTGTAACTCAGCATGCATATTATGAAGATGTTTATGGGTGTCAGTATTCTCCAAATGGCTTTGATTGCTCTTTGTCCTGTGCTATAAAAAGCCAGTACGTGACATTTCCAGATGACGAAAATAAATTAGTGATGTAGGTATAATTTCTCAGAAAATATAAATATACAAGATGTTATGAAGACGTTACGTTGCCATTTATAATTTGTATGGGTTTTTGCCTTAATTATTTGTTTGTTACGTTGTACCTTCCAAGAACTACAAAAGTTATTACCAAGGTACTAACTACTAGGTACTATGGATTAATTAATGGCATAATAACGGAGTTACTGCATATAGTATAGCAATAAAACAATTTTATAGTACTACAGGTTTAATAAAGGTTTTCAATAAGATCTATCATAGTAGATCCGTGTATGATGCAATCTAATGTTAAAACGAGTCGTTCCGTACTCACTTCGTTGGGCATCAAAAATTTAAATTGTTCAATCGTAATAAATCCTGGCCTATGTTACTTCATAATACAGCAGTTTTCCATTAGTGAAACAATAGTTCTAGATGGTTTTATGGTATTCGAAACATACAAACAAAACATCTAAATTCTTTATGTATTAGTGTTAAATTAAAACATGGGTCTAAAAGGGATATAGATACAGAGCTCGATCTCTCGATTGAGAAACAATTTTTTTTTCGGTGCTATTTTCTTGACTACCGACGCCAACAAACATCCACATAAAGGTCATACAGATGTGTTGCCCTCCTTTATTCTCCTCCCTCCACAGGCCACCGGCTACTTACACCCCATGAAACGCGATTTCACACAGCTACTACTACCAATGATCAAGTATTTTATTTCTGAAAATAAAATTTTCGACGAAAAAGTCTAATTTATTTGCTATTTACGTTTCCTAAACCAATTTACTTTTATTGGTACGGTGCTAATCCTTTTTACATTCATCATTAACATGTTATGCTCCGATAACCAACGAGAGGTTAAAGGAATGTTCTTACTCGACTGTAAGAGAAGGGTAATGTTTTACAAGCGCATGTATATATTTCAATGTTCCCATCTACAGTCTGAAAGGAGATCATTCACTTCCCATACAAAAAATACCCACGGAAAAAAGTGCCGGCCAGAAAAAAAAATGTTTCTATCTTGTTTAGAATCACATTTTAAACAATTTTTATTATGCCAGCATAAATGTTAAATCCACAAGAGTGATTTTATTTGACAATGAATTTACAAAAAAATAGAATTTAAATGAACACTCTTGCTTGCCTGCTACAATAAATTCCACAATGGAAACTACATTTTACTTGTTCATTTGCTACTTTCCTCCTACCGGGGACGAGACTACAGGGAGGCGGTGCGGCTGGCCAAGGTCGGAACCGATCTCGTGATCGGCCGCATAGAGAGATTGGGGCTTCGGGTCAGAGTAGACAAGACCGAAGCCCTCCTCTTCCGCGGGACCGGCCGCAGGGGACCCCCACCGGGGGCCACTCTACAGGTTGGAGAAGGGAGGGTCCGGATGAGCTCGTACATAAAGTACCTCGGGCTCATCCTGGACGGGGGGTGGACCTTCGGCCCACATTTCGCTACTGTGGGACCGAGGGTCCTGAAAGCGGCGGGTGCACTGGGCAGACTCCTCCCGAACCTCGGATGACCCAGCGGCGCTTGCCGGCAGCAGCTATGCTCTGGTGTCTGCCGGAGTATGGCGACGTACGGTGCGCCAGTTTGGTCGGATCGTCTCACCACGAGAAACAAAGCCCATCTGCGCTCTGCGCAGAGGGTCGACGCGGTGAGGTCGATCCGTGTGTACCGTACGGTATCGTGGGCTGCAGCATCTGCGCTAGCTGGCGATCCCCCATGGGAGCTCGTGGCAGAAGTGCTTTGGTGATTACTTGTGTCGTACGGCCCACAGAGAGCCGACAACTCGTTGTCACGATTGTGGTGCGGCGGTTGACTCCGCCCAGCACACCCTTGATGTTTGCCCGAGATGAGAGGCGCTGCGCCACGATTTGACTTCGGTTGTCGGGGTGGACTTGTCAATGTCGAGTATAGACGACAGGTCCTATGAGGCGATGGCTTCCTTCTGCGAGACAGTAATGTCCCAGAAGGAGGGCAATGAGCGCGTGAGAGAGGAGGCCGCCGACGCAGACGACGAACGGGGGTGCGTAGGAGGCGCTACATATCGCGCCTTCAGTAACACCTCCGTTCTCGTGTCGGATCGGGATGGGAACCCGGTTCAGTTAAATGGCTCGACGTCGTCGGTACTGTTCAATCTAATGCCGGACAGTCCCCTGGTGAAGTTAAGTCTGGTCTCTTCGCCGAGATTAGCCTATTGCTGGAGGGATCCTATTGCCTGCAGATCCAGGACCCTTCGATAAAAGCGGCTGAAGGCACACGCAGGGGTTGAGTTGGTAAGGGCGTACCAACGCCAAGCCCGACACTGTACTAGGAGCTACCCAGGCTCCTGGTAGCGTGCGTAAATGCATTCCCCTGCGATAACAAAAAAATAAGGTTCCCCCTCGACGGATCTCCTTGTCGTAGTGAAAGGGCTTGGAAACCGTGGCTTGGACAACCACGGTGAACCAAGAGGGATCCCAGGACGCGTCGAGTGGGCTTCGCCATGGCCCGCTCTGGATGCGTCCATGGAGGAGGGGTCGCGGGAGGAGAGGTGTCTCGGTGTGTCGTTGCCATCCTCCCTGTCCTCTGCGGCCGTTTAACGGTTGGTCCGCCTCCCAGCGGATGGGACTAGCCAATACCGGAGGTCCTCCACCCGTCCCTCTGAATCAGTAGATGGTGACGTGGATTGGGACGACCAGCGTGGTGTGCTCCGTTGGAGCATTGGGACCAGGGGTTAGGATGGGAACCTGACATCATTGCACAGTTCCAACGTGGAGTGGGGACTGTTCAAAGGCAGCCGAACAGTCCCTAAGGAGGAGGAGTCTGGCCTTTTCACCGAGGCCAGCCTGTCGCTGGAGGCGCCCTGTTGCTTTCAGATCAGGGGCCTTCCAATTATGGCGGCTGAAGGCACCCGCAGGGGATTAGTCGGTAGGGGCAACCCAGTTGTCGAGCCCGACACTGTACCCGGTTGAGCTACCCGAGCTCCTGGGTATCATGCGTTCCCCTGCGTTACTAAAAAAAAATGTTTGGTTACATTTATATATAATATATATATATATATAATAATAAGATAGGATAAGTACCTACACAAATATATCAGTCGTTGATTTTTTTGTTTAGAAGTGTTTACATTGATGACATATTTATATTGATGCAAATATTTTAAGCAAAATAACTATTTAGAAAATGACTGTAGAGCCTGACCGTCTTAGTAAAATATGTTCAAAACATTATTAGCCGCTAAATGCAATCATTTCTTTTCACTGGCCGGCACTTTCATTTTTGGGTACGTTTTGACTGATCTCCTTTTCGGATTTAAAAATATCAGGGAAGTTGATGGTTTACGACTTTTTCGGGGTATTTTGGCGTTCTATTTGATAAGACAAAAAAACTTCCTAACACGAGCTAGACTCTCGTCTTTTTTGTAATCAAATCTTTCTCTTTCTTTTTTAAATATTACGAGTTTATGTCAGAAAACATGCTATATACATGCTATACGTAGCAGAAGAAAGTGGAGCCACAATCCGTCTTTTGTGCTACGCATTATTTAGACACTTTTAAGTTTTCACTTCTATCGGTATACCCTATGTCTCCCTTTTCGCAGGTTTTGTTTGATATGTAGGTATGCATAGGTACAAGACAGAAAAATATCATAAAAAATACAAACTGCGTATACCTTCATTGATAACAAAAATTACGACATTTTTTCTACAAAACACAGTCTTTGCTTGAGTGGCGAAGCGTGTCAAGGTGAAAAATGATGATACATGTAACATGATGCATTGTTTAATATGCACAACGAAAGCTTTATTAACCGGTGTGATGTGGGCAGATATCCTTGGAGAGAGTTGTTACGAAATACCCTCATACACGCACGTCCAGCCTGCAAATTATTGTTTCAATGAGATTTTTCTATTATTACGCCTTTATGATGACCGCACTTGAGATATACCCC
>LUGF01017429.1:34852-62914 GCA_001625245.1 Calycopis cecrops | reverse complement strand
CGGGCGGAGGGGGCAGTCGGACGGCGTCTCAATATAACATTAAGGGTCAACTCACACCAAAAGAGCGAAGGGCAGCGAAGCGGAGCGCAGTTTATGTGTCATTTGAATTACAACTTTATTTTCATTGCTATAGTACTTATTATCGAATTACCGCGACTCCTCGAGCATTCCAGCGACTTCCCGAGCAGTCGCGGGAATCCGCGCGCCTTCCCTACCGGGCGGGTCGCTTCGCTTCGCTGCGCTTCACCGCTCTTTCGGTGTGAATTGACCCTTATGCGGATGTCTATGAGCGTCGTTAGTAATGAAAATGTTTCCGACTGCTCGTTTGCCCCCTACACAAAAAAAAAAGTTTTACGCGTAGTTTTACGGCCGTCACTCGTAGGGTAGGTATTTAGAGACAAAAATCATATTGTAGAACCCTATTGTCTGCCTATTCGTGTGTTGTAATCATTGGAAAATTTTGAAAGAGGTAGAGCCCTGCTGCATGCATGCATGCAGCTCAATAGAGTCGGCACGACCGGAGAGACACCTCTCGCTTACATGATATTGGCGTAAAGTGATAGCTATGCTGTCGCGTTCCGTTCGGCGTGTTAATAGCCGGTGGCCCATTAGAGTAGAAAGGAGGACAGTGCAGATATATAACCTCTATGTGCATATCTTTGGTTATTTGGTAGTCAGTCAGTCAGTCTTAAACTATATATAAAAAAAGAAAAACATCGAAGAAACAAAAAAATGCTCAAAAAGCTTAACATTATAAATTTTATTATTCTGAAAACGATAAATTAAAACGGAAAGGCATGTTTATTTTTAAATATTTTAGGAATTTAATTGCGATCTAAGAAAAAATATCAAATTCTGTTTTATTTATGTCACTTTATAATATGTTTTGTGTTCTTTGTCTCCTCTTTATACAAACTTAAGAAAACTTCGTATTTTTTTCATATTTGCTGCCTCCTCCTTGCGATGACCTTTGTGAACAAGTTAATCGGAGATAATATTTCAATGTTTTAGGTATACAAATGTTTCAAGTTGTACAAAGTAAGAAATATCTTTGTGAATTTGGTACAGGAATTCCTTTCATAATGTAAGCTAAATTCAACCCTTAAGGGAGAGAAATAGGGGTGTGAACACCTACAACACGAGGCACACCTAGTCATATATCATTTCTTAGATCTTGTTGGGTTTTTTTATTAGCGATTTAAGAGGGAGGTTTATATGTATTATAACATCGAATTTAAAGCGTGCCAAGGGGCGACCAAAAGCTAGTAAAAGGTAAACCTACAAAGCACTAAATATGCAAACATGTTAGTAACATCATGCGCATATATATTTTATATTACATTTATTTATAACACTTTAGATGTCTCCTCTTTATATGAACTTAAAAAATCTGTGTATTTTTCCTCCTCAGTTTGTACGTCTGTACATTTATTGTTGACCAAGACCATCAGTTTGGTCAACAAGTTATATTTGTTTATAACATCTTAATATATAAAATTTAATGTTTGTCTGTATGTCCTTTATACAATCGTAAACGTGATGATCTTTAGTAAATTTATTGTACATGAGCCCACGAAGGTTTCTGAGACAGATTATTCCAATGAATTTAAGATTTAAGGGTAACAAGGATTTTGTGGGATAGTCGGCCACACACGGCTTTTCTCTCTTCGGTCTTCGATCTTCGGTAAGAACTTAAAAGCGTTTACCCAAAATACCCTAAATGATTTCGTTCCGACCGAGGTCAGGGGTCGTGGACACCGCACTATTTAGTTTTTTTGATATGATTGTGTCTGACATAAAAATGCAGGTTGTCGGAAAAAAATTATGCAATGATTAATTCTATTTCTAGATAAGCTCAAAGGTGAAAAAATGTGCGTGTTAATAAATGTGTCTTTGAGTTGTGAAAAGGACAGAAGCTCGAATTGGTTCGTGTAAATATACACTCTTTTTCTCTCTTTTTCTTTGAACCTAGTTGGATACACTGCCGTGTGCCTCGTTTGTTCATCTAAAGGTGTAGAATATGTAGATGCAATTGACAATATTGTATGCGGTTTGTTCTACATTTTTATGTTATCTTAGTAATTAAAAACAAATTGCCCTCATGAGGGACGAGCTGCGCAGGTATTAGGGTCACCAGTTTAGGAGATTTCTTATCAGATACTATAATATACTTGATGTTAATATATTTTAAGGACGCTTTTGTTATAGTTTTCTAGAAAGTTAATATTAAGTACGTCCTTTAGGTACGAAATATTGCTTTTGTAAATGCGAAAATTAAATGTTACGTATATAATTCTACGTTATTTATCGTCATTTCACAGAAGAATACTGAATTTGTTTGGTTATAATTTGTTTATAAAGAGGTAGTTCCACCCTGCCTTTCACCACGATACTTCCTACCCGGAGTATAAACTGGAGCACTCTCACGGATTTTGTGCGGAATTATGAATGAGTAGATTGTACATATTATAATAATTGTATTACGTGTAATGCCAATGGTGCTACTAGGTACGAAGTAGTTCTTATATTTTATTTACAAAAAAAGTTATTTTATTAAATGAATATTAAACATAGGTTCTGTTAATGATTTAGAATTCAAAATTTTCCTTTCGAAAACAACTGAAAATCACAGAGCATTAAAATGGAGAGGAAACATTAAATGCCCGTTTGAACATTAAGTTTCTTGGCAGTTATCAGTGTTATGAATATACTCGTTTTGTGATATAATAGCACCTCTAGCCAACATACAGGCGATAAAATTATTACTATCCGGAATTAGGAATGTAGGTTACATCGACTCGAAGAATCGGAAAATGATTTTCGCAAACCTTTTCCTCATACATTAGGCTTGTTGAAAAAACATCGATACATCTATTTAACGATATTTTCAATTCGATATATCGATAATAATGGGCGATATTTTTGTAACTAAATGTCGATATATCGATATAAAATATCCAATGTAAAAATAATAAATAAACGATATTGTTTTGTTTATGGTCGATTCGACTCGTTTGGACCCTCGAGTTTCTTAAAAAGAGTGGCATTTGCTGTAAATCTCGCAGTAGGTACCCATTAACAGAAGTCGGTTTACAGCCGATCACATAAATCAAAGAGTTTATCTTGTGTCTATATCACATAAATATTGGTTTGATACTAACAATATAAATAATTAGTACTTTTTCTTGATTTAATAAAAATTATGTCTCTTATATTTTTTTTATATAATACCGATATATCGATATATTATAATAAAAACGACGATAAGGAAATTGATATTCTCAAAAATATCGAAATATCCATACTTAATTGCAATTCCGACATTCCTATTATACATATAGACAGGAAAATTGCATATTATTGAATAGGTACATATATCTAACTGCTATCCAAGAACCCTAAAGAAGAAACTTTTAAAAATATAGGTGCGAAGAGATAGGACGGTCCAGGTAAAACATAGATGTGAAACAATGAGACATTAGCCGACCACGATATACAACTGTCCCATCTCCGATTGGTAAAGTGCCGATATTATGGTTATATGGATTGTACGTCTAGACTGTCGAGTAATGAATCGTGTAATTTTCTAGTGAGAACATTAATAATTCTAGATTAAAATCACCATCGTCTGTTTTTATAATGTTTTATATTTACTACTAGCTGTTCGGTGTCTCTCGCTGTTTAGCCCGAGTAAAATTCATTCCATTAGGTTCTTATTATTTTCGGGGTAGAAAGTATTAGTGTTAAATCAAATTATGTAACAGAGTTTTTTAAAAGTGGAGAGGGACAAACGGAGACATTTTCATGTCTGCCTATCATCTACATAGAGCTGGTTATACGGATGCGTTGCCTTCTTTACTCCTTCCCCTCCATGGGCCAAAGATTACTTCTTACACACCCCACGAAACGGTTCACACACACACAGCTGTCACTTTACGGCAGTGTAAGCGGGAGATATTTCTTCGGACGCACCGGCTCAATTCAGCTGCATATTAATATGCAGCGTGGCGCTACCTCTATAAGAGGTATCATGAGTAATCAGGAGAGGTCAGTCCATTTCGTTCACCCAAGCTACTAAAATGCACCCGGGCTACTAAGTCCCACTGCCATAAAAAGGGTTAACTTGGTGGGAATTTTCTAATATGTTGTCATGTTGGGTTTATTAATTAAAATAGTTCACTTTTCTATTGTTTATTATAATCACTAGGAAGTTACAATAACTAATGATAACACTTTGAGATGTTACAACGAACTGAACAATATGATACTATCACACAGAATATACAGTTTCACCAACTGATCAAATCAACAACTATATTTATAAGGATATAATATTTTGTAGAATAAATTTATATAAACCAACATGTCACATTTAGAAGTGACGACAAGGGTACGCTTTGATTATATACACGTGTATATAATCAAAGGTCGGACGTTAATTCGATACATAATGTATACCACGACTGCATGCGTAATATCTTACGCAACGAGAAAAGCGGTCTGTGCCGTGTTTGGCTGTGAATGCTAATGTCATAAAATGGGACCTGCCGTAAAGTAATAGAAACTTTGGGAAAAGTTTGGGAAAAATTAAAATATCCCAATAAATTGAGGTAGTTATGCACTGAGGTTTGAGTGGTCTTTATGACGAAGACTGTAATCTAGTATGTTTAATTCTTTTACCAGTTCCAGAAGGCATTATAGCCCGTTCTCATCGATACTTTGTGTATTGTATATATTCTTTATTGAAAATAGTCAAAATTAAAAATGAGGAAAATTGTAACTTACTCATTTGAATGCGCATAACAACCAACAGTATCCGCGATCCAAACTCAAGCGCGAGTTTTTTTAGCCTTTTCTTATCCACAAAGTGCTCAGGCACGTACAGGCTCAATGTCATATACTTTATAGTCTATACGTATGACGTGAGATGATTTAACACTAGCGCTTCTTTTTGTAGTTTACTTATTACGAACGAGTGCGAGGTATGTATAAGTAACATCATGTCTGTACCTCTGTATTTTTGTTGCCGCAGGGTACCTAGGAGCTCGGGTAGCCCCCAGAGCAATGTCGGACTCGACACATAGTGTAATGCCGACTAAACCCCTTCATCCGCTGTAATTGGAGGGTCCCGAATCTGCAAGCAACAGGATCCCTCCAGCGACAGGCTGATTTCAACGGAAAGGCCTGATTTCCCCTTTTTGGGGACTGTCCGGCTGAGTCTCTACTACGCCGTTGGAACGGTGCAATGGGGTCAGGTTCCCATACTTACCCCAGGATCCAGTACTGCAAAGGAGCACGCTACCAATGTCCGTGTGTTGACACGCCAGTCGTCCCAATCCACGCCGCCGTCTGCTGATTCAGAGGGACGGGTTGAGGACCACTCAGTTGATCTGCTATTAATCTGGACCCCCTAAGCCTGGCCGTAGGTAGCCCTGTCAGGCATAGCCTTGAAGATCACAGCGATAGGCAACCCCCCCACCACCACGGCAAGGTGGCAGCATCTTCGGGGGGATCGTGTCTGTACATACTCAATATTATTTCTTATACATGGGTGCTGCTGCTGTCAGCATCGTGTGAAATCGGGTGTAACAACCACTTAACGCCTTACCATGCTTACGCCGTTAACAACACCATCCTTTCAGAATAACGTGCGATCTTATTTCTGAACCTCTATAATTGACCCTGACATCGTTTTCTGGATTATGTGTTTATGTTTTTTCCTGTCCTACCTGTAATTTTATACATGGTTAGTTTAGTGCACATGTTGTATTATGTATATTGGTTACCTATTTAAACAAAGAAATGGAACACTTATAGGATATTGTTCTTATCTATCTCTCCTGTTCCGTTGGTACGAAACCTTGGTGTGCCGGTTAGACTCGTACTTGCCAGTTTCTTTTCTAATACTAACATTATCATGTTTAAACCATCCACGCGCTTGAAGTGAGTAAAAAGTTCAAGATTTCATTAGTCATTGCACTACGTGGTAAATTGAATTGATTCACATGTCATGCCGAATGCAGGGGAAATAAAAAAAAAGATAATAAAAACCTAAATATTATCTCGGTATTAATTTTGACCTATAAGTGTTCTTGCTGTTTTTGCTACTGGGCTTGTGTAGCAAATTCTGCACCATCATGATTTTAATAAGAATCAGTCAAGAGCCGTCTACCTGTAAATTCTGACTAAGTTTACCTTATTTCTTTTAAATATCTGTATTATCGAGACACTATATTTTTGAGGTACTCGGAACATTATACAAAATATCGGCTGAATTCGGCAAATCGTAGCCGCACGGCCCCCAAGGCACCTTTGCTGTCGACTGTACTATGCCTATTTATCTATTATATTATGCCCTGACTGTACTTGAATGAATCAGCCTATAGCCGTCCACTGTTGAACATAGGCCTCCCCCATAGAGCGACAACCATCCTGATCTTGGGCAGCCCGCATTCTTCCGCAGTTCGCCACCTTTCTTAGGTCGTCACAGCATCGTGCTCTATAATATAGACTATACTTAGCTATGTGTTATTGAGTAAGAGGTAGTTCCACACTGCATGCTTGCATGCAGCCGAATTGGGCCGGCACGACCGGGGAGGTACCTCTCGCTTACACTAGACACTACAAGCGTTTCGTGAGGTGTATAAGCAGCCGGTGGCCCATGGAGGTGGGAGGAGAGAGGAGGGCACCGCATCTGTATGGCCTCTATGCGTATGTCTATGGGCGTCGATAGTTATGAAAATGGCTCCGACTGCTCGTGTGCCCCCCTATACCATAAAAAGCACTCAATTACACAGTATAATCTAACGTGTGACCTTTATTCCGTAGCCAGATTCGCGGACATGCGTCATCGGGGCCGGCTACTCGGGGCTGGCCGCAGCGCGGTACCTCAAGCAGTTCGGGGTCAACTTCACGGTGTTCGAGGCGTCCAGACACTTCGGCGGCACCTGGCGGTTCGACCCCCACGTCGGTTCTGACGAGGATGGCACACCAGTCTTCACTAGTCAGTATAAAAATCTTAGGTAAGTATTTTTATATCTCACTCTTTATGTCTCGCTCACTTACACATCATGAAAGAAACCCTCTACCAATTTTTTTTCTACAGTAGAGTGTTCAGTAAAATAATAAAAATGGTGTCAACATGCGTAGACACAATATCAAATCCTGGGCATTAATAATAATATTCTGCTTAATAGATTTGTAACAAGCATTGAGTTATATGTACTATTTATTGTACGTAAACGCATTTATTTTGGTAGTTTAAACCATATCTTATCTGTAATAAAATACATGTTAGTCCTTAATATATAAAAATCAGGATATCTTTGGACAATGGCACGTTGGCTTAGCTAAGCGCTGAGTACCGTAACGACGTTTTGTTATACAAATATTTATGACTAGGGCGGGCTTACGATAGCTAGTCTTCTCGCAGCCGGGAAGGCTGTGAGGTTTACGGGCCTCGAGGCTAGCCTCATGCCCGGGCTAAGCTCGCGAGAGGGAGTACCCCCTCGGTGGTGGGGACCTGCATTTATAAAAATGCAGTTTTCAGTCTGCAAAGTGGGGATAAACCGAATAAAATCTGCTATAGGTAGCCTAGGCTACAAGACAGTCACTAAGACTGTTGGGTGTGGTGTGTAGTGCTTGTAAATGGGTGTGCGGCGGGCTTAGAACCCGCGACCCCAGCCGTCACGTGCGCTGCACTCCCGTTTACGTCACCACGGCACCAATACAAATATTATGACAGTAATATCATAATTGTTAAAATAAAAGGAAACCTTATAATTACAGAACGAATACTCCCCGGCAGACCATGGAATTCGGAGGCTATCCATTCCCAGAGAAGACTCCTTCATATCCGACGGGAACATGTTTCTACAAATACCTGAAGTCCTTTGTGAAGCATTTTAAATTGGAAGAGAACATACAAGTAAATCTTTTGCTTATTAATTAGTAAAGCTCGACCTTACATCTGGTTGATGTAGCGGAAGGACCTCGTAGAGATCAGATTGTTAATCTATACCTTCCTACCTTATGAGTCATCAAGATATAATACAGGTATACGAGAAGTATTTTCCCATGCATACTTATGGAATATGTTATATAGAATTCGTCAACCGGTTTTGTGTGTGTATAAGGAAAATAATAAAAATAATCATGTAAAAGTCAAAGCTAATTAAAAACCTAATCTTAGCATAATATATTTTAGATTCGTGTCACGTATAGGTAAGCTAATTATTAGTTCACCTCCAGATTTCGAACAAAGTTAGTTTTCTCTTTACGTTGCAGCGGGATTCGCTGGTTCCAGTTATTGTACCTATTATAAATCAATCAAAACTTGCTAATTTATATTCAGTTTTCAATCGCAGCGATTTCATAATTGTATAAATTGGTCTTTCGTGTCTTATCCGGTTGTGTTTGTGAGAAAATAATGATAATTGGGTCTATTGTTCACTTGGTGGTGACATAACAAACATTACTTGTGGTTCCATGCTATGAGTCAGTTAAGGTCAACGACCTAATTTTAATCTAAATTTTAATAATAAATAAATTTCATTAAACATGAATGGTATATATTTTTGCTAAAATAACAACTCTGATTATTCGCAAAATAGAAGCAGGAAACAAAAGGAACACAACCACCACTAAGAGTTTTCCTGTCCCGTATAAGTATAACAATAGAAATTTATAATTATGTTGTATATTAGACTAATTTATTGAGGTAGGGCGCAAACGAGCAGATTATTAATGTTTACTGCCACCATTATACATCCGCAAGGCGAGGCGTCCAGCAGGGGCCTTTAAAGAAAAGGTGTTATGCTCTTACCATTACGACCCCTGTGTCGTAGTTTAGAAAAATGAAAGTGCAATTTTAGTTATTAGAACTTTATTCGTGCATTATATTATTTTTATTATAATCACATTACATATACTATTAGGCGTATTGACAAATAGCACGAATATACAAGGTTGATGAAAGCATTAAACCACATAATATACTATAAGTGCCTACAGTTAACCCGAAAATATTTAAAAAAAGTTTACCACAAGTACACGAAAATATTTTTTTCAAACAAGTTAAATAGCGAAAAAATGTAATTATGCTTTGTACGAGGTGGCTACAGCGAGCATGGGCTGAATGACCCCGGTCGGACATATTCGACGATCAGCTGCGACACAGCGTGTACGAAGTGACAAAAAACTTTAAAAAACTCCTTGGGCTAAACTATTGCTCCGATTGATCTGATTTTTGTTGTGTAGCCTGGAAATAATACACTAAATATGTGGTTTCATTTAATACTTCTCGCTTTTATCAACCTTGTATATTTATAAAATTTTATAAAATTCAGTCAAACAAAAATATACCTATTTATGGATATTCTTGCCAATCTGAAAGGTATTTTTAATAAGGTTTCGTAATGTTATGTTGCAGTTCCAAAGTTACGTGATGGCTGTGAAGTGGAACAGGCGTTGGGAGCTGACGTACATGAACACGAGTGACCGGGTCAACTACACGGTGCCGTGCGACTTTGTCATCGTCGCCAACGGACAGTACGTCCAGACCAAGATACCGAAGATTCCTGGAATGGATACGTTTGCAGGTACAATTGAAACAGTTATTGGAATATGAGTAGGTAATTCTGGAAAGTTCTAAAAATCTAGGGGAATGTCAGTGAACTGCTAAGACGAGGTTTTAACCGTCAATCACGAATTTTGACTACGGCGTAGAGTTAGTAGATTTTCGAAGTATGCACCTAAAGTTTTTGCTTTACGTATTAATATATGGATATAATAATATATGAATATTATGTGCACTCTGTTCGCTCTGCCTATCGTTAGGGAGCTGGGGTGAATGTGTTGTTGTCGTTATTGCGTAGAGTTCTTGACGTTCGAACTTGTAGGGGCCTAGACATTAGATATGTGTAATATCGTGGTCTGCGGACATCTTCCTCGGCATTTTTCATACATTAATATTAAAATTATAACGTTGAAGAGTTTGTTTACTTGTTTGTTTGTCTGAATGAGCTAGTCTGCGAAACTGGTGTTACGATTTAAAAAATATCTCGGGCTTAGATAGTCCATTTACCGAAGAAGACTATAGGCCGTATTATACTATCGGCCTACAAACATGGGAGCGGAGTACTTGGATGAAATTGCAGGGCGCTGCTCGAAATACAACAATTCGATGTTCCTAGTAGTTGGCAATATTTGCGTGATGAAGTAACGTGCTATCCTTAATTATGTTTAGTTTATGTAAATGCGAGAGTTTATTCTGTTGATTAAATATTACAAACTGACTGCGTGAACTTCTTATGCAATTGTTTACACAAAAAGTCAAGACTGAGTAACACATTACAAAACATTTTTGAAAGTAATATGTAAAATTAACTCGTCTGCAACAGACAATGTTACTGATGAAAATGTGTGTTGTGTCACAGACCCTTCACGTATCCATTTGGTACACGGCCATTGTGATTTAGGCATCTAAGTGCTTGCTTCACTATAAGTGAGTCTAAATCTTAGGACATTTATTTCATAGACAACCGCTTAGATATTTATACAGATGCGTTGCCTTCTTTCTTTTTCCTCTCACCTCTATGGGCCATCGGCTATGTACACATCGCACGAAACGCCACAGTGCATCCGCCACTTAGGTATCGGGGTCGTGCCGGCCCATTCGGGCATTGGCTACATGCATGCATGTAATACATCTTACTAAGCTTACTCATGGCGGTAGGTACCTATATACATATGAAATTTAAGATTCTCATCTTTGAGACCACGACATTTTGATTGCATTTAAATTCACAAAATCACATTAATCGAAGGCCTTATAAAAAATATTTTAGCGTGATTCTAAATCTTAAAAAAGGCACATTTCGAGGGTACCTAGTAGGATAGTAGTATGTTGTTGTAATATACTTTTGGGTGCATACATGCTTATTATGATCTACGAATTCTTCGTCAAGAATTTCATAATGATGTAGCTTTACACAATAATGTCATAATGTTTATTGTTTAGGTACTCCTTCCTTCTTACGTAATATCCATAGAAAAAATAAAAAACAAAGTATAAAAATTTGAACACGACCCTGTCGTTCCCGTGAACCTGCTTGCTGTCGAATTTGTAGCCAGAGCAGAGGACAAAAATTTGTGACGTGAATTATTTTACAAAAACAGCATTTACCTCCTCCTACCTCTCGCTTAAACCATTCCGGTGGGCCATGGAGAGGGGAGGAGTGAGAAGGCAACGCATCTGTGTAACCTCTAGGATGTCTAAGGACATCAGTAATCATAAAATGGCTCCGATTGGCACCCTTATACTCTAAAAAAAAATTATTCACATTAAATTTTACAGGAAGCATCATTCACAGCCACGACTACAAAGACCCGGCGACGTTCCAGGACCGCAGAGTTCTCATCATCGGCGCGGGTGCTTCTGGTCTGGACCTGGCCTTGCATCTGAGTAACGTCACCTCCAAACTCGTGCACAGCCACCACATCAAGTACAACGAACCCAACTTTGGGAAGAAGTACGTAAAGAAGCCGGACATCAAGGCCTTCGTCAACAACGGTGTGATCTTCAATGACGACACGTTTGAGGAGATCGACGATGTTATATGCTGTACAGGTGAGTTTTCAGTCAGTTACGGTGCCATTGATCTTTATTTTGGTACATCTTGGTCAAATGATGCCTGCGCAAAGTGACAGCTGTGCACTGTGCAATCGTTTTTCGTGTGATGTGTGCGTTTCCAGTGGCTCTTGGGAGGCGGAAGACGGATGGAGGGCCTCTGTATGACCTCTACACGGCTGTTTATGGCCGTCGGTAGCCATTAAAGGGCTGGACTGTTCGTTTCCCCTTTATGGTATAAAATAATCTTAATTAAATTAGCTAGTTGTCTCGGAAGGTCAAAATAAGGTTAAAAGTTTATAAAGTCCCTCTATAGACCTTGGTGGCAACACTAGAGAGAGATTATAATAATTAATTATTGCGTTATTTGTTACTTAATTTTTTTTATATAAATGACAAGAAGGATTATTCCAATTTTATTCCACAATTCTTAAGTTATGCGGATATTTATACGCATCAGTAGCTCAATTGTCTATGACCACATGATCGTTTGTTATAACAATACAGTAGCAGTGTACAGTATGAAACTGTCGTGTTTCAGGTTACTTCTACAGCCACCCGTTCATAGACAAGAGCTCCGGACTGACCATCTCTGGCAAATACGTGCTGCCGCTGTACAAGCACATGATCAATATCAGACACCCGAGCATGAGCTTCCTTGGCGTCGTCAACAAAATCATAACAAGAACTATGGACGTACAGGTAACTATTTATATCTGTTTCTATTTCAAAGTTAAAGCTCGATTGAAGACTTGATCTTACTACCTACATTCCGTATCCTGTTCTGTATTAATATCATAGGCTGGTATCCAAGTCCAAGTGATTATAGGATAGATGCACATAAAATATTGGTTATAGCTTTGAAAACAAAAGATGAAGTAAAATATGAAGAAAGTAAATAATAATTATTAAAAATAAAATACACTCAACATTGAACTGTTAGGTAAAAGTTTATCGGTTGAATAAACGTAAAAGTTTAGAGTTCTGTTGTTGGAGATAAGATTGGAATGTTCCAAACCTACACAATATAAGTAGGTACATAGTGCCGGATTAAGGTCCAGAGAAGCCCGGGGCTTAAAACCCTTGGAGTTGAGAAGGGGCCCCCTTTATGGACACAAAAATGATCTGATGATCTTAGGGCCCCTAAAGCGTTACGGGGCCCGGGGCTGAAGCCCTCCGGAGCCCTCACACGGATCCGGCGCTGAGTAGGTATACACATTTTGGTACAGACCTATCTGCTAATTGTGATTACATAATAGGTAAGTGTATTATTATGTGCAGCTGTCGTTATACAGGGCTAGTTTTTGGTCACCAGCCAAATTTTCAGGTTTGGTTCGGAATCAATTATACTTTCAATTTATGAAATAAAAAAAATTAAAATAATTAGATACAATTACTTTGTCCCATGTTATAAACATATTTCTTGGTCACCACGTGGCATCTAGCTCACGTGTCGCGAAGCCCGGCGCCCTTGATCTTGAAGTCGATACATTTCGTGTAGGAACAACGATCCATGAATGTTTAAGGACCATTTCAAATCGATTTTTATTTAACAAAATTAAAATTAAACGATTAGAATTAGAGATTATTTTTTTAAACACACCCTTAGAATGACGTTTACTTCTTTATTTAAAAATTTTACCTGTGACCAAAAACTAACCCTGTAGGTATATCTGGGACAAAAATTACGCTTACCCTATATCAGATAGATAGCTTATGTATGTTTAAATAAAACATTTCTAGGCGGAGTATGTTGCTTCGCTGATCGCCGGAGAATTCAAACTGCCGTCGCAGGAGGAGATGCTGAAAGAGTGGCTCGACCACGTGTATTCTCTGCAAGAGAGGAACAAGAAGATCGTTGACGTCAATACTGTTGGAAGCGATATGGTATGTATATGCTCATTTGAAGTATTTTTAGGTTTACGAACTCCACAAGAAAACCTTATAGTTTCGCTGTGCTTATCTGTCTGTCATTTCCCCCGCCGTCGGCGTTTTAGCTATTATACTTGAAAGTTATAAATTAGCTCTTGATCGGTTTCTATTTTATTTAATTAAAAAAGGACGCAAACGAGCTATCGCCCTAAGCCCATTAACATCCGAACATCCTGCCAAATGGACAGTGGATATCTACTCAACACGCACGAAACGTGCCAGAATGTTCAACACTTTGCGGCGGTATCAGGCGAAAGGTAACCTCCGATTCTGGAGGCTAAATTCAGCTGCCACTACCTCTGACCTTTTGTTTAAATGTTGAATGCCTTTTCCGACCTTGAAGTTTCTCAGTCTATTGTTTAGAGTCGTGATGTCGCCCACTACATCGTTAAAGCTATAGTATATACACATCAGATCCTTAAATCATATTTAGGACGTTGAATGAGAAGTTTAATGCACCTAATACTAGATGGTAGTAGATTAGATTATTATCCCTACTAACATGTAAGTTTATTTGTTACGCTTTCACGTAAAAACCACTCAACCGATCTTCATGGAACTTTGTAATCTTAAAGGTATTAGAAAGACAATGAGATTTACTTTGTATTAAAATAAAATACATAATAATATAAATGAGGTACGAGATAGAAGCCGCGGATAAAGGCTAGTTACTTATATTACAACATTTGTATCTTTTCTTTTCATTAAAATAATTAATGATATATTTTTATTACAGGATCAATATTTCGCCAATTTGACGGCTGAAGCTGGGATCACGAGAGTTCTCCCCGTACTATCGGAAATTAGAGATTTTAATGCACAGAACAGACTAGACGACTTGTTTAACTATAGAGATTACGATTATGAAATTTTAAACCCCTATAATTATGTAAGAACATATAACGGGGGAGGCAAAAGGAGTTTAGAATGTCCGGTCGAAATTTCGGATTAGGATTATAATTATAAGTTAATCTTATTTTGTGGAACAAATCAAGGATATGTAAATTTAAGACTAAATGAATACAAACTTTAATAAGTATACTGTCAATGTAGCTAAACTTAGAATTAAATAAAATAAATACTCGAGGTAGTAAATAAGCAATACCTTGGGAGAGCTTTAAAAGCTAAGAATGTACTTATAATAATATACACATGCGATTTGAAAATAATGATAGTACAATACATAGGTAGTAAGTGCCTTATTGGCATTGGTACGTAAGGGTCACAGCAAACACGAGACTTTTAGACGCGGGGAGCAGCGACATATGACGCAATTGTATGTCATGTCAATTAATGTCAAATAACTTCTAAATGCAGTCGCCAGATCGCGATACTGTCGCATGACTGTCGCACGACTACTGCCCTCAAGGATATCTTTCTTATCGATATACATAATATTATTTACAATTTTATGCTTCAAGTACGCTTTAATAGGTACTTAATTTTTACGAGCGTAAATAAACTACTCATTATAATGTTTATATTTCTTTCAGGGCTGTCAAATTTATTTTTATGGACCAAGGAGACTTTTTTCTATATCTGTTCAATATTTAAATTGTACCACCACCATGAGAGGTGTAGCAAACATCGGTACATTTTAATCTTTTATTATTTATCATTTTCACATAATGTAAGTAAAATTAACTGCCATCATAGAACAATTATGTCTTATGTTTACGCGGATAAAATAAGTTTAACGGATTTTATCGCAGTTTATTTAATTATTTCACTAGCTTGACGTTTCAGAAGTTTTTCACCAACTATGGTCACGGGTGGACTGAGATGATACATGTCCTGTTATTAAAAATAGCCGAAGATTAAGGCGGATCACACACGGCACGCGGTTGGCGGTGAGGCGGATCTCAAGTTACATTGGACTCTATGAAATTCGTTGATACCTAACACACGTACACCACCAGACCGCGCGGTCGAGCGGCGCTCTCGCCGCGACCGCCTCTCCGCGCGGACGGCCGCGCGGAGAGGCGGTGCCTCACACACAGGCAACCACGTAACCGCACGGATCAAGAATTTCAATTTAAAAAAATTTTAGGTATCAACGGATTTCATAGAGCCCAATGTAACTTGAGATCCGCCTCACCGCCAACCGCGTGCCGTGTGTGATCCGGCTAATAGCTCTAGTAGTTCTGATTAACGCAAAAGGTGGCTGTAAAGCTTCTGAAGCTTTGGGTTTGTTTAATAATAAAATAAATCGAAATAAAATTCGTCAAAGACGTTTGATTGTAATGTCATCATGAACTTGGATGCAAAAAAGGCTCCGATTGCTAATTTGCCCCCTTATACTATAAAAAAAAATCTGTATACCTTTATCAGACACGGCGTGACACGTCCACATCGGCGTCCTACTTGATAAAACTCCAAATTCCAAACATTGTCGGGCAATGTCTTGTGTCATGGCTGATTGTGAATGTATTATAGACTAAAAATCTGTATGTTTTAAATGAACTTATTAATGTGAACGCAAGTTACCATTGATGTAATATATCAATAATATGTTATATATAATATATATAATAATATCGAAGAAGTTGTCTATAGAAAATAAACTTTTTTAATCAAATACTTTGTTTTATAATTATCTCATTTATTTGCAATATATAGAATACAAAGAATATTTTATTTGATATTATATTACAAGCTCTTATGTTTAAATATACCTATATATTATTTTTTAATTGCTAAAATGTACGGATGCCTGCCAATTAATAAATTTAATCTAATTTAAAATAGAAGAATGTATAATTAAATGTAGATTGGAGACTAAATATAGACTACCGGTAGAGATTAAATAAAGATGGCACACATATAATGTGAAATATTATCAAGTTGCGCGTCCTTTTAAGATACTTCAACAGTCATTGATCATTATATACCTAAGCGCTCGTGTAAATATTCTACTAAAATATGTTTTGACTAATAAATATCAGCAGGTACACGTTTGCGCTCGCAATTTCTCCTACTCCCTACTTGATACAAAGCTAAACTAGTATCATCAGCAGTAGAATATGTAGCAAAAAAATTAAAAATATGTTGTATGTAATCCAAATATCTATTAAATTTATATTTTATCCCTAATAAAGAAACAGGCGGGCGAACGAGAGACACAGAAACCTTGTTAATACACCGTGGGTACGATAACATAAGTTGCGCGAGGACACTAATACAACAAAATCTACTGATAACTCAAAGAGTAGGTAATTTCTTTTTTATCCATTGTTCATGTTCTAATAAGCTTGACTAAGTCAGTTTTCATATCAAGTAAGAAGCACTTCTTCTAATTAAGGCAAGTAGTTTCCATTAAGTCTGTTGGGCTTCTCTATTGTTCTTGTGAACGACTCGTCGTCTGTAATAGTGTATTCATAGTTTCTGTAGGTGTAAAGATTTTCTAACTTCGCTTCTATGTCCAGAGTGCGTATTTTGAACATCACAGGCGGTACCCTGTCTATGCCGGATTCAAGTGTCAGTTCTCTGTAATATTCATCCTGGAACATAGAATTAAAATTATCTCAAAATTTTGGAATCTCTCTGCTCTTCGTACGACAATTTTAAAATATAAAACTCGATATTATTAATAATAATCGAAATGATGAGGATAGTTTTTATCCCGAAAAAATGTTCCAATGGGATGCCATGGGATGATTTTCCGAGGGATCGAAATTTACACTGGTGAAACCGCGGGGCGCAGCTAGTTGTATACATATACAATAAAATTCTGGCCCCTAATACATCATTAAGAGACAAATTTAAGGAAATGGAATCGGATCGACTATATGTTTACCCTCACTATATTCTGGAAAATATCACGTATGTTGCCAAAAAAAATCGATGACTTCGCTAAAATGTAAATGTATGATCTTACTTCTTTTTCTGCTAGAAAATGTATATCAGCCATCGGCCGTCCTCTTGAACGTATGGCGTCTGCTCTTTTCTGCCACTCTTCTAACATCTTTTGTTTAGATGGAAGTGTGAAATTTCCTTTCACTAAGGCCGTTGCATATCGCGACTGAAAAGAAAAAATTCCTAATACAGCTAATAGGATAAAAATTTATTTTATTATTTTATTTACTAAGGAAAAATAATTGAGAAATAAGTGAGAAATAAGTGTGCGGTCCGAGACGAGATCCCTGGGGTACACCAGATGTTACTGGGACAAAAGATGACTTTTAACTGTAAACTTGTTTTATAGTAAATTCTTGCTTCATTTTCTTTTGTCTCATTAGATATTTTCAAAGAATCATTATTGAATGAAACTTAACTTAAACTGTCGGTAAACAGTATTTGTTACTTAATGATGTTTAATAAACACGACTTTAATCGTCTGATAAACGAATTATTAGATAGGAGTCTTACTTGAGCATCGATGGCAACCACCAGACACGCTCGTATCACCAGTCCCATGAGCACCATGGTGGGCTGGTTGATGTTCACCATGTACCTGTACAGCGGAGTCACACTGCGCGGGTGGAGGCTCAGCTCACAGCTGTCGTCCAAAAACGGGTAATAATATTCAAAACCTGGAAGATTTCATTTCATTTTAGTTCCTCTTCATAAAGTTCGAAAAATTAATAATCTAAATTAAATTGCTCAAACAAGCAATCCTCGATTTCCAAACGAAGAAGTAATATTAGTTTAGAGTTTACCTAGAGTAGATTTGTAAAAAATAAAATTGTTATACTATATAAACACGACCTCTACAAAACTTAATGTAGAAGTGCATGAAAACTCACCCGTACATAAGATGACATCGTCAACCTCCTCATAGCTATCATCGACAAATATAACACCAGTTTCGTTAAACTCCTTCACGTCGGGTTTCCTAACAAAGTGTTCCGGGAATTTCGTTCTGAAGTTCACCTTAGAATGGTGACTGTGAATCAACGCCTTGCTAACTTCACCTACGTCGATGCCGATGTCCATGCCTGAGGGCCCCGCGCCAACCACAAGGACCCTTCGTCCTTTGTAACCATCAGGTTCTCTATAATCGTGGCTGTGGATGATTGTTCCTGCAAAAACATACGAATACCACTTTTATATTATCATATTAAAATTCTGATTGTTGAAAAAAATATTTTTCAAATAGTAATTTATAATGTGTTAAAATTAATTTGGTAATTTTTACGTGAAATAGTAAAATTATACCTCCATATTTATAAACTTTAGCATTTATAGAATAAGAAAGAAATGGATTACGTTATAAAACATGTTAATAACGGCCTTCTGACCAAATTTCGGCTACAGCGGCCAAGTCTAGTACATCGCCCACTGCAAAGGACATGTGCTGCAATAGTTAACAAGGGTGTGCATAGACAAAGTCCACACAATTACCAGATTCCCCATATAAATAAATAGGATGGTAGAATACTCGTACCATAAAACTTTTCAATCCCTGGATAATTTGGCACCGAAGGTTTGCTGTAATGCCCCGTACCAACAAAAACAAAATCGTACTCCTCAACGAATTCTTCCTTGGTCAGAACATTTTGATATTTCACTCGCCAGACATTTCCAAATCTTGACACCGAATCAACGTTGTGAAGAAACTGTAAAGGTGTCTTTAGTTAATAATTGCAAAATTAAATTTTAGCGTGGGTATCTATAAAATTGTTTGTCTATTTAACAAACTTAACTTTGATTTTTATTAACTAGCTAAACTAAAATTAAAATACCAAAATAACTAAAATTATCAAAATACAGATAATTTTTTATTGGCGACATAAGGACATTACTTAATAAAATGTCTTATTGGATGGAAAGGTGCTCCACTCACTCTCGAAGCGCTAATTGGAGATCAGAACATGATACAATTTTCCGAAGCTTTGTACGAGATATAGAATTAAGAAAAATAATGGCGGATATAGGTAGATACCTACTTACCTTTATATGATGATCTAAATCAAAATGTTTGACATAATCTTTTATATATTTATAATACTGTGTCCAGCTCGGAAAGGAAGGTAGATCTTCAGCCATTTTAAAGCCTCTAAGTTCCATTGTAGGTTTTGGTAAATTTGTTCTGAAAATTAAAGCAATAAAATTAGAACAGGAAGATATTTCCAATTTTCTCTCCTCCTACACTCCTACTACAGTTTTAGTCACTAATTCGGGGAAAACCTGTTTAGTCATTAATCATTAATATGTAATGAGGTCTACAAAATGGCGCCTATTTCTAATTACATAAAGCGAAACAGGCAATTGGCAGTAGGATATCTCTACAATAAATCTGTGTAAATACATAACGACTTACCTTAAATGTTTATACATGCTGGTGTGCAGAGGAAGGCCATTCTCATCTGTGCCGATTCTCGGATCATATCGCCAGGTGCCTCCTACGTACCGTGTGGCCTCAAACACTGTAAAGTCGATACCCTCCTCTTTCAAATATCTGGCAGAAGTAATTCCCGCTAGACCAGCACCAATCACACAAACCCTCGGCCTTGACGCCTGAAAAAGGAAAAAAAATGAATACTGTTTAATAATATAATGTATAAAATGTTTCATACTGCACCCGCAATAGCTAGTAAATTAAATCTCTGAGATAATTTCACCAAAAATCAATTTTAGAATTACAAGAATCCGTTACCATTCTAGTGTTCGGGAATATACTATACAATTAACCGAGTTGCCAAATGATTAAACATTGCGGCAATTAATCGATATAATTATCTTCAATTTTGCAGATGGAACATTTTACTAAAAGAATACTAAATTTATTTTAAATTGCATTTTCAAAAAATTACTGGTTGAACCTGGCCTGAAGATATACGAGAAAAATATAGCCTGTGTCTTCAAAATGTTTTATTTTACAAACAGTTTTATTTAAAGTGGATGCGAAACACGACCGTTTGAGGTCGTTAAATTCTCTGGGTGCGAACGATCAAAGTACTTTTACGATCTGTTTCAAATCAATGTTTATTTAACAAAATATTAAAATTAGACGATAAAATTTAAAACAGTCTTGGATTGACTTTTGCTACCTAATTTGAAAATTTGGCCAGTGATAAAAAATAATCCTGTATAATACAGTAGAGTACAGTACACAACAAAAAGTTTACGAGAAATATACGAAAATACTTTTTTCACAGAAGATAAATGGCTTAATAATTAATAAAAATGTAAACACCTTTGGACTGACGGCGATAGCGAGGGGCAACCTCGCACGGGGTGCATGACCCTAGTCAGCCGGCCTTGCGGACAGCTGACGATAGAGCGTGTACGAGGTGAGAAAATACTTAAAAAAATAATTTGGCTCAACTATTGCTCTGATTGATCAGATTTTTGTTGTGTAACATGAAAATTGTACACTAAATATGTGGTTTCATTTAATGCCTCTCGCTTTTATCAACCTTATATATGAAACTCTTCGTTACTGAGTGACTGACCGACAACGCACAGCCAAAACCTACCTAACTATACCTAGAAACTGAAATTTCTTACAACTTCCTTTTATTATGTAAGTGAGCATTAAGAAAGGATTTTAAGAAATACAACCCCTAAGAGGGTGAAATAGGGGGATGAAGTTTGTATGGAATAACAGTGATTTTGTTTAAATTAAAGGCGTTTGAAACCTCGGGGCACAGCTAGTTACGTAGGTATATATTTCTTTTCTCGCAGAATATTAAAATATTAAATATCATTACAGGCAAAATGTTATACACGATTTAACACAGAAAAAAAATGTCAACTGTCAAATCGCAACTTGTTGCCAACTTCATAGCATTGTTGATTCTATTTTCGATATTATAACTAAACATCGATCAATAATGGAATTCTTTTATCCAACGAAGATTATTGCGTTATAATATAAATAAAAATGTGATAAATGAGCTAAGTACCTACTTTGTGTGTTTTAATTACATTGTTAAAGTATATTCTGCAATATAATGAAACCGTTAATTATTATAATAAAATTTAGGTACTTACCATTATTATCTTAACAAATATATATAAATTTTTACAAAATTTTCCAATTCACGAATACTGTAGTGCGCAATTAATATTTTCAGCTACGAATATACGGTACGAAACGAAAATTGAATTGTCTTATTACTTTTCGAAATAACACTACTTGCGTTTGTACCAATAACTTCGACTAAACTTGACAGGTCAACAGACATCTAGATAAAACTATACATGACTTTGCATATTTAGTAGATTTAAAATGTATAAACATGGTATTGGTATTCGATAACATTATCTGTTACATAAATATTGTCTGTCTTTATTGAGATATTGAGAGTTGCTCACACTATTAGCGTAGGCGCTGCTGATATAATGTCGTAAATTAAGTTTTTTGTTGGTAAAATTGTGTGACAAAATTAAAAAAAATAAGAGTTACTTAGTTTTTGCATAGGCATCTATAAATTATTTTGAGATCAAGGTAACGCTTATATAGATATTTATGGCCAATATTGATGTAGTTATACAAGGCTTCGGTACCCAAGTCTCGAAATATAGTACTTAGTCTAGCCATAAGTTCTGTTACAAAGAAAAAAAAAATAATTGTACCTAAATAAAATTTATTAATTTTACAGTGTGTTAGTTTACCTAATATACAAATAGAAAACAATTAAAAATATAAAAATCTTATTCGCAGTGGTCCTCATTGGCTGCAATACAGTCCTTTAAACGTTGAGGCCAGTTATTTTTAGAAGCACGCACTCTTTCCATAGGGAAATTCTTCACTGCCAATCATATGGATTGTTTTAGGGACTCCAAATTATCAAGGCGATTATAGCAAGCTGTATTCTCTAAAACTGACCATAAATCATAACCCAGCGGATTAAGATCGGCACTAGACGACGGACAGTCTTCAGCTCTGAAGAAGTCCGAGACGTTCCCTTCCAACCAAGACTGCGTGGGCCGAGCTTTTTGACCCGGTGTCGAGTCTTGCTGGAAGGACCATACTTGGTTATTAAACATTAATAACATTAAGGGGCTAAAAAAAAAGTGTCGATGTTTTGATACCTTTTTCACAAAAATAAGGCTCAGACACTCTTTCATAGCACCCAACCATCACTGAAGTCTGATAATGCCCACATTGCATTGCACTTTTTCGATTAATTGGGAAGCTTCCTACGTTTTTTTTTGTTAGTTCCTTTGTTTGTTAAAATGTTGCTCAATTGTAAAAAAATTCTGTGACCACCCTTTGCATACAGCTTCAGTAGTTGTTTCGATTTTATCACCCTATTCATCTTTAATTTATCAGTTAAGAAATGACCAGTGTGTCTCTTGGCTTAGGCTGCAAGTCCTAAATCGTCTCTTAAAATACGTGACAGTTTTAGGTGCTATACTTATTTCCCGAGATAAAATCTTTTGCTTTCGGACGGGATTTCTTCGAATTATTTCCCTTACTGCTTTGACTACCTTTTTCGTACGAACAACTACGTGGATGGACAAATATTTCTCTGTCACAAACAGAAGAAGTCTCATTGTACCTATTACTAGCCCTGTACACAAACATTTGACTAATACCAAGTGTATAGAGTTTTAAAAAATGTATTTGACCAGGCTGGCGCAGTGGTACAGGGCCCCCTCGACGGATCTCCACCTTGTCGTGGTGAGGGGGCTTAGTAGCCGTGTCTTGGACAACCACGGTGAACCAAGAGGGATCCGGGGTGGGGACGCGTCGGATGGGCTTCGCTGGGGCCCGCTCTGGATGCGTCCATGGAGGAGGGATCACGGGAGGAGAGGTGTCTCGGTGTGTCGTTGCCGTGCACTCTATCTCCCGCGACCGAACGGGGGCGCACCGTATGTTGCGTTGGCGGTGGGGCCGCAGAGGAAGAGGAGATGCGGTGTGTCGTTGCCGTCCTCCCTGTTCTATGCGGCCGTTTAATGGCTGGTCCGCCGCCCAGCGGATGGGATCAGCTAATGCCGGCGGTCCTCCACCCGTCCCTCTGAACCAGCAGATGGCGGCGTGGATTCGGACGACCGGCATGGTGTGTTCCGTTGGAGCATTGGGCAACCCCTGGTGGGTTAGGATGGGAACCTGACCCCATTGCACGGTTCCAACGTGCAGTCAGGGACTGTTCAAAGGCAGCCGGACAGTCCCTAAGGAGGAAGAGTTTGGTCTTTTCACCGAGGCCAGCCTGTCGCTGGAGGTGCCCTGTTGCTTTCAGATCCGGGGCCCTCCAATCATAGCGGCTGAAGGCACCCGCAGGGGTTTAGTCGGTAGGGGCAACCCAGTTGTCGAGCCCGACACTGTACCCGGTTGAGCCACCCGGGCTACTGGGTAGCTTGCGTAAAGGTATTCCCCTGCGTCAACAAAAAAAAAAAAAGTGGTACAGGGCTCGGATAAGTGGAGCATGTAACGCCAGGGGTCGCGGGTTCGAATTCCGCCTAGGTCATGGATGTTTATATATGTATTATATGTATTTCTATAATAAAAATCTTAAATATATGAAATTTCTTAAATTTATAAAATATATTAAATATATTCCGTTGTCTAGTACCCGTAACACAAGTCCGTACGTCCGTAAGTACCGTAAGTACTTAGTACGGGGCTAGGCTAAAGTGGTGTGTAAAGTTCACAGATATTTATTATTATTATTATTATTATTATTGTGTGTGTAGGATTATTCCTTCTCGGCTGGCCAAGACCAACCGGTAGCTAACAACATCCACGGGCCAAAGACAAGTGGACATTATAGTGTATTTGTGTGAGAGTGTTGGTGTGTTGGGTTTAATTGCAGGAATTTTCTCGTGATACGGCATGTATTTAAAATGACTGCTTTCTGAAGGGTAATGTAAGTGTATTTGGGTAAATTTAATTCCTTTAGTGAGTTGTGCAAGTTTTTTGGGATAATACCTGTTGTGGATAAGACTATTGGTACAATGGTTACCTTACGCAAATCCCACATGCGGGTTATTTCATCTTTTAATTCTATATATTTATTTAATTTTTCCGCCATTGTGGTTTGGACGTTATGTGAATTAGGTACTGCTATGTCAATTAAATATCCTGTTTTAGTGGTCTTATCTATTAATGTAATATCCGGCCTATTATAATGAACTGTTCTATCGGTTAGTATCGCTCTATCAAAGTACAATTTGTGGGATGTATTTTCTAAAATCGTTTCTGGGCTGTATTTATAGTAAGGTAGGTACTGAGGGTGTTAGTATCAGGCTGTATTTCTGTGCGAGTTTTTGATGAACGATGTTGGCGACCTGATCATGCCTATGTTTATAGTCTGTTTGCACAATTGCTTTGCAAGATCCAGTAATATGCTGGATCGTCTCAGATGCACTGTTGCAACGCCGACATACATCAACCACGTTTTGGCTCTTCGTAATATACTTTTGATTATTATTATTATTATTTGACTCCATCTACTTTATGTAATGCGACACAGCGATTCTATTCTCTTTATCACCCCATTCCATTTTAATATCGCAAAATATTGTACAATGTATTGGCGCCAAAATGGGAAAACACAATGAACATTATAAAAATGACATATTCCAAATTCAATGTAATTTTTTTTTATTTTTAATTATGTAGTATTTATGGCCAGACTAAGTATATGAACAAACTGCCACTTTTACCTAGTATAAATTATGTAGTAAGTGTAAATATATTTTTACAATTTTAAGATTTGAAAAGATTTAAAAACATTTGGTATTGTACCGTAAGTTTTATAAACCTTTTCCAGAAACCCGAATATGTTAGAAATTAAGACGCCAGGCCTTTATTAGTTAATTATTAATTAATAGCACTTACCTTAATCTCACTCGCATATATATTATATTGTAGAACCAACACGAACACACAGATCACATATTTCATTTTAATTAAATGACAAAAAATTATTCAAGAAATATATATTACTAATAACTCCTAAAGGTCACTTCGTAGCGGCCACCAGTGAATGGCGATAAACTTAAACACAGATAACACATTTATTGATGCAACGAATAAGTAGACTGGGGTATTTAATATATTATACAACATAAATACTGCCGGGAAGTTAGTAAATACTTATTTCCTCGTAGATATTTAAACTTATCTCACTCTAATTGCTAGATATTATCGTGTACACATTGGTCAATAACTATTAATTAGATACTAGGCTGTGTATACAACATTTCAAGAAAAGAATTGCAACGCAATGCATGCATCAGGCTGAGCCATTTTGTATAATATAAACGTTCATTTTTTACTATAATGTATTTTGAAAAATACGCACGTCGATCGGCCGGATACACGAGTGGATATTGTAGAAGATATACGTTATTTGAAAACAAACACCAATAGGAAGCTGACTGAAGTGTTGTTGTTATTGTTGTGGAAAACAAACAAAATTAAACAAAAACACCTAAGAAATTCTTTCATAGAGTAAGTCATAAGTTTATCATCACTAATAATAAAAAAGTTACGTATAGATAATTAAATAAATATTAGAATTCTGTCTAGAATATGTCTGTTTCGGGCTACGAATAGTGTAGGATTCTGTATTTAGCATTAGAAATGAAACAGTAGCGCCACGCAAATAACTCCTAGCTTCATCTACCGACAAGCAGCGGAAATTTGTATATATGGTTTTCAATAAATTATAACATAAAAACAACAACAACAGCAGCTTTATAGGGCAGATAACGAGAGACAGTAGTTAGTACTCCTTGAGGCGGGTTGTGAAAAATTATACTATCTTACGATTTCAGCACAGATTCGGGAAAGGCATTACACAATCGAATTACTGAAACCGTCATGAAAAGTAATTTTATGGATTGTATAAGCAAGAGTTAGTTTGTTAGAGGAACGATGGATTAAACTATTAAGATTTGAACTTTTTATTCAATCCTTCCACACCTATGTGTGGGGAAGGATTGAATAGAATGTTGAAGAGGAGATGAAAAATATGGGGGTTTAGATTTCATCTTATGGGAAGCCACTGGAGCATTCGGAAACGTGCTTATACATACACAGTCCAAAAATATACCAGATGTAAAGATTTTTAAGCCGTTCCAGAGAATCAAGGAAATTTTCTTTTAGATCGCCGTAACAATCACATAAATTGCCGCCTTTGTGTGCATCCATACTGTAACATGTACTGTATTGCTTTTACTATTTATAATGTACGCAATAAAGAATATTTTCATTTTCATTTCATTTCATAATCATAATCAAGGCGAGGCAAAAGTATTGATTGTGCAGGAATTTTTTTAGAGGAATGGAAAGAAGCAAGAAAACTAAAAGAATATTTAAACTTCAAAGAGAAGCTACGGCGCCAAATATTTTCTTACGTAACTCTTACATTCCATGAACGGGTTTTGTCAAGATGGATGCCTAAATTTTAAACCGTATTACTCAAAGGTACTTTGGTTCGACCAAAAGCAATATTTGGTAGCTTATACCGCTCGATTTTGGATATTAGTTGTCAAGTGCCAACTATTATACTTTGCGTCTTTACAGTGTTTAGGTTTAGACCAAAGCTTTAAATTCACAACAGTATGCTATTCAGATCGTTGTTCATTTGAATTATTTTTTTATTTTTTTTAGCAATCAAAAACCATGACAGCCGAGTGCATAATCCAATGCTGATAGAGTACAAACATCGTACCAGTTCGGTATCTGCGGGCAAGTACGACGGGCAGTTATAATTATATATATAGATATAGAATTACTAATAGAACATATACAATTATATAAAATTAGAGACTCGTACCTTCAGGCAAACTGCGCAAACAGTTTTGCAGGAAAATATATTAGAATAAGTTTTTATATTTTTTATTAGTAAATAAATAAATGAAATAAAAATAAAAATTGCGCCTGAAAGAGAGAAACAGTGCCGTATGCATTAGTATACATATATTATTCTGCAAATATTCTGCGAACATATGGTGAAAATAAATTAATTTTGGTGATGGTGATAAAAATTGGAAAGAGGTGAGGAGCCAAAACGCTACCTTGTGGGACATATTTATAAGATACTATGAGGCAATATTTTTGTGTGCGTTTATAATAATATGACTAAATTGAACAAGTGTTTAGCTACAGGCCCTGCCCTCTACTGCATTTGGTACACTTTTGTGTCAGGCGTTCGCTACGTCTCCATTTGTATACATACTCAATGCCAATCTGTCAAAAAAGTATTTACCAGAATTTCACTTTGAATATTGAGGTCTGCAATCCCTTGGATCATAGGAGAAATCAAAGTCAAGTCAACGCAATCAAAATATACGGCCATAATTATTTAGACGCTGGCATGGTACCGAAAACGTATAGGGTAAACTCGGAAAAACACCCATCACGAAATGATAAATTTCACGAGTATATTTTATGAGCGCATATTATGTGGACTGCCTACTACAAGATTAGCGTAGCGGCAAAGTAGTAATACGCACGTAACGCCATGAGTTACGATTCTATCCCACACAAGTCATGGATGTTAAATTGTTGATCTAAAACTTATATTTTTTTTTAATTTGAGTTCATTTGACTTGTACAATATGACTAAGCCTTGTGATATTTTTAAGCCACATCTTAA
>LUGF01017429.1:19549-29766 GCA_001625245.1 Calycopis cecrops | reverse complement strand
TTCAGAAAGAGAGTTTTTATTTTCGTCCCTTGTTACCGGCAGATTTCGTACTTCTATAGAAGAGGATTTATTTATTGTTTCCAGCCTGTCAACCTTCTGCTCTAATAACTGTATATATGCTAGTTTCTCCCTATTCTCGTGTTCCAGTTTTGATAGCTTTTCTAATAAGTCATCATATTTTTTAGAAAGAAATTCTGCGGTTTCGCGTATCTCATTATTTTGGATCTTAATTAATAAAATAAATTTTTAAAAAAAAATAAATTTGGATTAATAAAATAAAAATAATATCTTTGATTTTCAGGACTCCATTTGATCTCACTTGTGCTAGAGCTGGAGTCAAAATTTTCAAGGGACTTTCAGTAAAGTGATGTGTTCTTTCAATTCTTACTCTAAGCCATTGTTGGGGGTGATTAAGAGGTGTGTGGGAGTCGAAACTAGGACTAGTTTTCACGCCGTTGGTCCCCGATTAAATGGCTGACGCAGTTAACGGATTCCCGTTCGTCCATGGTAATAATAATAACTTTCTATATGTCATGGTCTAAAATATTCAGTTTATCTTGACCCACCCGCGGAAAAATGGAGCTGCCTGTCCGCCCATTGTCCCTAGAAACAAGAAGACAGAAAAGTGTTTGCTTGTCCACTGGGCTGCTTTACAGTGATCAGTACAATCAGTACTAGGTCCATCCAAAATGCTTGATCAACCTATTTGTAAAGATGTAGCGTTTTATCTCCTGGTTCTCATTATATAGAAACAACTTACTAAGTTTTTTTTACTTTTTTCTTTTTTTACAACTATCCTTATAAACTTATTGTTTTTTACATTTATTTATATACCCCATATATCCCCATATAATACAATAATAACCCCATATAATCCCAAACATATTTCGGCAAAAATATTAGAAAAATTGCTATCAAATAGTTTATTGCAATGTTAACAATTAGGATAACTTCGATTTATCGTCTAACTTAAAATTAGTAATAGTTTTGTTTTTTGGTTATGCATCAGTTCGTATAAATGTTTCGTTATCTATGACTGTATATACATGGCGTCTGTATGTATACAGCTCTTGTTCTCTTCCGGCAGAGTCTCTGACGCGAATTTTGAATATAACAGGAGGCACTCGTTCGATTCCTGACTCTTTGGTCATTTCCTCATAGTATTGATCCTGAAATTAGTTTTGGTATAGTAGCGCTAGTTAATGTGTTCTAACTTGACTGTGACTTCTAATTCAAAAGAAGGATGTGTTTAGATGTCGTTGTGTTGGTAATATTTTTGTGTTAAACAACAAACTTGCAGATACATTTTTGGTATCAATGGCAAAAAAAAGGAGAGAAAGACTTTTTGAGCAAAACAAAAATCTAAACAAAATACACAATACAAGCAAATATTTGCTAGTGTTGATGACATCAACTCTTACGGAGAGACTGCTTTGTATTGCGCAGTAGAATAAATAAAAATAGAAAAATTGCTTACTTCTTCGTCTGCCAGGTGGTGGATACAGGATAAGGGCCGGCCTTGTGAGTGAATAAAGTCTGCTTTCTTCTGCCACTCTTGTAACATCTTCTCTCTAGATGGCAACGTGAAATTTCCTTTCGCTAATGCTGTTGCGTATCGCGCCTGAAATACCAAAAAAACAAATTTTGTAAAATTACTCTGTAACGCTATTTCTGAGAAGTTTGCGGCACCTCTGGCTAATTACTATACTACCAGTATTATGGAAAACTTAATCTCACATATTTTCACACCGACAGCGTTACATTATTCTTATACACATAGCACTTTTCCCCTGTTAGTTGCCACATATAATATAATTTGATTGGCGTGATGCAGCTCTGAACACAGAAAAATGGAAAAAATGGGGGGAGGCCTTTGCCCAACAATGGGACACACAATGGGCTTGATATAGTGATAAAATAATAATATAATATAATACCTAAGATTAAACTGTTTGGAAAACCTGATATCTCAGACATTAAGTGTATGAGATATCAGTTTTCTAAACAGTATGTACATACTTAGTTGGCTTTTGCGGACAGTTTTGAGTCTGAGATTCTTAGGGCCCCTAGTGCTCTTAGTGTCTTAGTGATTGTATTTACGATAAAATAATGTTAATCCAGTAAAAAGAGTGGCGTTACCTGCGCATCAATAGCTATGACATTACATGCCTTCATCATTAGGCCTACTAGAACCATCGTTGGCTGGTTGATGTTCACTAAATTCTTGTACAATGGTGTGACGCTACGCGGTGCTATTTTCAATTCGCTACTGTCGTCTAAAAATGGATAGCTTATCAAGAACCCTGTAAAAGAACATTATTTATTAGAAAAAAATTAACGCCGAAAACTTAAATAATGATAGGAAGTTAGGAAGTTAATACTTAGTGATTTTTAATTGCAGAAAACTAGATTTAATGTAAATCAGTCAGAGTGTATGTAGATTTGGATTTAGTTAAAATATTATTTTCAGAGTTATCGAGACGCTTACTAACTGCGGTAAATGCGACTAAAATATCATCTCATTTAGGTAGCCTTATTGGCTTTGGCGTCAGCCGTCAAGCCAATATATTATATATATATTTGTGTAATTTTTATAATAAATAATTCATATAATAAATCAATTTTATTGTATAAGGTTGATAAAGCCGAGAGGCATTAAATAAACAACATATTTAGTGTATCATTTTCAGGTTATAGAACAAAAATCAGATTAATCAAAGCAATAATTTTGCCACAGGAATTTTTTAAAGTTTTTCTCACTTCGTACACGATGTATCAAGTCAGCTGACCGAGAGGTCCACTAATTAAGGGTAAACTACCCCGTGCGATGTTGTCGCTCCTCAAGCCGACCGCTTCGCTGTGTAGGAACAAATGCGACGTGGCTCATTCGATACGCAGGTCAGGACAGGTTTGTCCAAAGGATGTTTACATTTTTTTTAAATTACTAAGCTATTTAACTTCTTTGAGAAAAGTATTTTCATACATTATTTTTTTTAAATCATTTCAGATTAACGGTAGGCACTTATGTGGTTTCATTAAGTGTCTCCCGCTTTTATCAACGTTGTATATTAATTCAAAGTAATTATACTTTTAGAAGCATAGACGTACCGGTACAGAAGACGACATCATCGATCTCCACATAGCTGCCATCGACAAACGTGACGCCAGTTTCATTGAACTCCTGTATGTCAGGTTTACCGATGTAATGTGCGGGGTATATGTCTGTTATGAAGAGCCTGTCCTTCGCGGAGTGGTGGCTGTGGAATAAGGTCTTGCTGACGCTGGCGATGTCGATCCCGATGTCATGTCCGGACGGACCCGCCCCCACTACAAGGACCCTGCGGCCCGCGTACCGGTCAGGTTCTCTGTAGTCGTGACTGTGTATTATTGTGCCTGGAAATATAATAAGGTTCATGTATCTTAATCTAATTCGACACATCACATGTTTTTACATATCTACAGTTTCATTAGACCCATCTGACAAATAAGTATACACAATTCTAAGTTCAATGCGTTTTGGAAGACGAAAAGTTGATCTATTGAGAAAGCGGAATGGTGACTTTCGTGCATTGTTTTGAGAAATTCAATTTATTCCGTGAGTCTTTGGAAACACCGTTCAGAAGACACTAGTTTCACTCGTATTTACTACTTAACAAGTAATTTAAAAAGTACGTACCATTAAATTTTTCCATTCCTTGGAAGTTCAGTTTGTGAGGAACCATATAACGTCCCGTGCAAACAAAAACAAAATCGTACTCCTCAACGAATTTCTCCTTCGTCAATACATTTTGATATTTGATCCTCCAGATGTTACCAACTCTTGAAACTAATATAACATCGTGCAGAAACTGAAGACAGCAGAATATAAATTAATTAAAATTGGCAAATACTATCTACTTAATATTATCAACGTTAGCATCGAAACTTTTAATGGATTTTGTTTATAAAGCGTTACAATTTAATTGCTTGCCAAGAGAGTATTTTTTTAGCTTATGAGACACACCAACCAGAGCGTAACTGGAAACAACATTACCTACTGATAAATATGTGAGTCTAAGTAAATTCTAACGAGGTGTGCACGCAACCCACCATTTGAACTTAAAATGCTAGTTATCTGCCTATTATGCCATTTATCATTTTAGCGAAAATTAAAAACTCCTGAATATTTAGAATAGCATACTGTGTTAAAACGATGTTTGAGCCCTCATATCAAAACAAAGTGATTGGAACTGTAGAACGAATCTCCAATTATAGGGGAGACCAGGGACGAACGTAACAATTTTCAATATTATCGCAATATCTCATAGACCTTTCTCATCAAAATTATAATTGGCACCCATGATATGTCGATCTTTCAACTATCTATAAGCATCAATTTAAATACAGCAGATAATACAGATTATGAGAAAAAAGACCATACATAAAAAGAAGTATTTGTTACGATCATCCCTACTCCTAGGGTTGGTTGTAACAGGGTATGGGGCTGGTTGTAACACTGTATATAAAAACAAAATACTATCATAATCAACATATTTATTTGTAATCCGTCTTTTAGGTTACAGATTAGTGTATCAAAATCATTGAAAAAAGAAAACAATTCTAAGAAACATAAAAAAATCTTCTAAAATAATCAACACTTAAACAATGAGATCTCAAAGAGATAAACAATTATGCCACACATAACTTATTTCGTTATTAGTGCACTCTACATGAGCCCACAACTGACACTCAAGGCACTGTACCCATTTTTTATTAGACCTGCTGTTTTAAAAGAATTCCATGCAAACTACACAGAAACAATCTTCGCCATCCGAATTATCACTATCTTTAGAGTCGTAAGCATCTTTTTCATCTTTAGAATTTTATTTTCTTTCTTTTTTTGTGTTTTCTTACGAACTGAAGTTCTTGGCTTTTTTGTTTCTTTATCTGCTTGCAAAATGTTTTTTTTAATTTCTTTAGCTCTAAGCTTCCTTTCTTCTTGTTATTGTATTTCAAGCTTGTCATAATCGCCAATTTTCTAACTTTCCATCTCCTTCCATTATACTCTTCCTGGGTCCAGCCTTAGGTAAGGGTTTCACTTCATAGGGGCAAAACGATAACAATGTGGCGTCCCGATCACTAGGTGAAGAGGTAGAAGGCACGCTTGAGACACTAGTCAATGTTGATGGAATAGCCGAATCCATATCCAAAATAGTGGTGGAGAATTACTTCTTCTGCAGCCAAATCCATAACTTCAGCAGTAGCTAAACCTCTACTTGCCGTTCTCCTATGTACGTTAGGTATACTGGAAAAAGAAAATAAATTTATAATATTATAATATGTATAAAATATAGGACAATATCATTTACCGCATCAATATCATATTCGGGATGAAAGTAACAAGTTGTTACTTTCTTTTTTCTTTTTCTTCTTTTTTCTTTTTTGTTTCTACTTTCATCCCAATCAAAATTTTCTCCCGAATATGAGAAACACGTGCATATAACATAAAAACTCGTTAGAACTATAACTTTTCGAGCTTCAAAATAAAAGGACTAATAGTTGTACTATTATAATAAAGACTTTATATGCAAGGTTAAGCGTACCATACAAAAAGAATTACATCTGACAAAAACAATAAAAACTTACTTTGCTAGTATTTTTCCGTCACCCATTCGCTAACTCAGCAACCGCTAGGCACAGCGCCGTGAGCGCAACTGATGTTGGGGTGGTTCCGAAATGGCGCATTTCGGCCATAGACGTCATTAGTACTACCTACATAATTTGATCAGTAACTCATTTGTTACATTCATCCCACGTTAGTTTCATACCTGGTCTCCCCTAGGTTTAATCTCCATACGAGAAGGATTGCCTCAAATCGTATCGACAAGTTAGTCCATAACTCTCATTTCGTCATCATCATTGAATTTCTTTCTGTTTTTTTTTAAATTATCTCTTTACCAAGGCATAGCATAACATAACCTTCGGAGGATAGAGGATAGAGCGGAGAGATTAGTGTTTCGGTGGTTTCTTCGATTATTAAAAAATACAATTGGATCCTCTAGGTGACGCTGCTGTCGGCTTATAAAAGACTTGACCGATAGGGTTATATGTGTATATATTTTGTTTCACAGAATGTATTATCTGTAGGTATATATAAAAATAAATGTTTGTCGGTAAGTTCTTTCTAGAATCGTAAACTATGCAATTTAAAATGTGATGATTTGTAGTAAAGTTGTTTTGAATACGCCCACAAATGTTTCCTAGTTGATACCACCAATTTTCGACAGATGGCGCCACTGTCAATCCAATGAATTTTATATACTGCTGTGATAGTTCGTGCTGATTTATCTGTCACGCAGAGTACAGCTAGTATACATTTTGGTCACCGGCCAAATTTTAAAATAAGGAAGTAAACATCATTCCAAGGGTGTGTTTTAAAATTTGTCGTCTAATTGTAATATTTTGTTAAATAAAAATCAATTTGAAATGATCTTTAAAAATACATCGATCGTTGTTCGCAAACGAAATGTATTGACCTCAAGGTCAGTGACGCCGACCGATAGCGACTCGCGAGTCACGTCGCATGGTGACTAAGAAATATGTTTATAACATGGGATAAAGTAATTGTATCTAATTATTTTTTTATTTTTTTTATTTCATGAATCGAATGTAAGTATTTGTGATTGTGATTCTGAACCAAACATGAAAATTTAGCCGGTGACCAAAAAGTAACTCTGTATAAAGTATTTGTTTATTTTTTACTTAATAATAGTGCTTACTTTGATATGGGGGGCTAAATCAAAATGTTTAGCATAATCTTGAAGGTAATTATAATACTGAGATCCATTCGGATAAGACGGCAAATCATCAGACAATTTAAAGCCTCTAAGTTCCATTATAGGCTTAGGTAAATTGGTCCTGAAAAAAATTACATAAAACATGTGAATAGAAAATTAATACCTATAATACTAATAGGGATTGTGCCAGAGTGTAGAGACTGCACTATAGGTGCCGTCTGTTAGTATCCACAATAAACGGGTATAAAAATGCATTACAACAGAATAGGATAGGACCAGCGCCACCGGAGTAGTACATCTCACATGATATTATGTACGTGACCGCTGTCGCTATTCGTGCGCGTCCTCCATTGACAAGGCGCTGCCTCGGCTCTGGCTTAGCGGAATACAGGAGTACAGAACATTTTATTTTACGAAATACAATAATGTTGGAATGATTCAATACTTATTTCTAATTTTTTAAAGTTGCACCGTAGTACTAAATGAGATGCATTTTTACAATTGAACATCGATTCTGATTATGCCCCTGGCACGTACAACAGTGTTTTTGTTATATATTATATATGGTATGGTAAGAAATGTTCTTTTTCATTAATTAATTCACAGATTTAGATGTTCAACCAGGACTCTACTTTTTACACGATTGCTTCAAAAAGCAATGTCTTTAAATTGGCATAAATGACTATATTTATTCAGTTTGAAAATTTAAAAATCAGAACATATAAATATAATAGTTCAGGGGTAAGTCAGAGGGAGTAAGGGATTACAATGTATACAAGGCGAAAAGCGAGAGGCATCAAATAAAACCACATATTTAGTGCACCATTTTCAGACTACACAACAAAAATCAGATCAATCGGAGCAATAGCTTAGCCACAGGAATTTCCTAGAGTTCCCGTCCGAGGTTGCCGCTCGTTGTAGCCGTCGCGACAAAGCATGATTACATTTTTCGCTATTTAACTTCTTTGAAAAAGTATTTTCGTATACTTGTAAACTTTTTTCAATACTTTTGGATTAACTGATTGTTACACTTATAATATATGTGGTTTAATTTAACGCCCCTCGCTTTATCAACCTTGTATAACTTATTCATATTTTATCTAAATTTACTATTTACCTTAAATGCTTATACATGCTGGTGTGCAGAGGAAGACCATTCTCATCCGTGCCGACGCGCGGGTCATACCTCCAGGTGCCTCCTACGTACCGCGTGGTCTCTATCACAGAGAAGTGGATGCCCTCTTCCTTCAGATATCTGGCGGCACTCAGTCCCGCTACACCAGCGCCGATCACGCATACTCGTGGCCCTGATGGCTGTTAAATAATCTTATTATACAAAACGCCGATATTGCGACATATCACGATTTTTGTCCGAGCTACTCTGCGGAACTTCTAGTCAGATTTTACGAAATTGCGCTCATGTATTTATAGCTTTGTCGAACTTAAACCGCAAACCCCTTATTAATAAACATAAAATAACTTTATCCAATGTATAACTTAGTAATTAACTGGCATCTGTCAAATTTCATAATAAAAAACACATAAAAAGTATGAAATTTGATAGATGTCAGTTTATTACTAGGTTATTACTTGGATAAAGTTATTCTTTTTTTTTTTTTTTTTTTTGCGGGGAAATGCGTTTACGCACTGCCATGGAACCTGGGTGGGATCCGACGGGTGTATGGGGCTCGCAGCGGAGCCGAATACCCACTATAACCCCGCGGGTGCCATCGGCCGCCTATGTTGGAGTGCCCCGGATCTGTCAGAGACAGGGCACCCCGACTGGATAAAGTTATTCTATGTTTATTAATATTCTACAGAGTTTCGTGCTGTTTGTAAGCGTGCTGTTTGTAAGATGCTGCTGGCTCCCAGAAAGCGAAAGGCCGTATATGTAGAAGTGGGCGCTGATCAGCTAATTATTAATAATAGACCATACCCACATACATGGATGAATTTCAGGCTATATGAGACTTACCCAACATCCTAAGTACTTAAAACTTACTGTAACCATTTTTAGAAAAAAAAATAACAGACTAGAAATATATAAACTAACGAAATCAGGATTTTTAACAGTAAGTATCTAGTAATATGGGTCAAAATGTGAGAGATAAGCATTTCAGATTTTCAAATACCTGTGAAATTATTAATATATTTTCTTTCGAATAAAACCGGTACGCACACAAGCAAACATTATCAAAGTTTGTTGTTTTTGTTGTCATTCATTGGAATGAAAGATCAGTGTTAGAGAAGCGAAAATCAAAATAAAATTATTTGTATGCTCATTAAAGTAAGTAATAATTTAGATCTACATCGTTTCAATGATGCAATTCAAGCTGATGTAACAGTAATATTTTTTTTTTTTATGGTATAGGAGGGCAAACGAGCAGTGGTAGCCATTTTCATGACTACTGACGCCCATAGACATCTGCATAGACTACAGATGCGCTGCCCCCCTTTCTCCTCCGAGGACCACCGGCTACTTACACACCGCACGAAACGCGACAGCACAGCTGTCACTTCACGCCGGTCTCGTGTAAGCGAGAGGTACCTCCCCGGTCGTGCCGGCCCAATTCGGCTGCAAAAAAGTACGGTTGTTGGTCGACGATGGGCGACCACGTTAAAGGAAAGTAACTAAATGTGGGCTACGACTTTAATATGGGCTGGTGAGAATTCTCCAAAACCAACAATCGAAATACGCTACAAACGACGAACGTCTATCCTATTCATTCACTTTAACATCGCATTACCTCTGTTTCGTTGGTCAGGTGCGAGCCGTTGCTAGTGTCGGCTATATCTACTTGTGTTGTCGCTGTCAAAAAGCTTTTTGAGATATACATTGTGAGATACACAAAAATAACACATTGATACGTAATCAATGTGTTATTTAAATAATGAACATCAGGTCTAAATACTGTAACTGTGTTTTATTGCAGAATATAAGTTTAATTTTATGATTTTGGGTGGTTTTATTACTTACTATATTATGTTTAGGCTTGTAAAGTACACGATCAAGTTTATTTTGGTGTAGAAAAGAAGAAAAATATGTGCTATTAAGTTAAGTTATACCAAATATGGGCTAGTAAGGTGAACATGGCCATCTAATAGAGAGAAAAGCTGTTGTGACCTCGGTTATAACTTCATCAAAAAGAAAATCGAAAAAAAAAATCAAATCAAAAGATAAGCCACCCAAGCAAAAGAAAAGTAATATAAGACATAACAGAACCAATACCAGGGACACTGAAGAAAGTGAAGATAAAGAAGACATCCGGTTTGATTCGGTTTAATTGATGATAAATTATAGTTTTCGTACATTTACGCGAATGTAGCTCATGATTAAGATTCTTTAAACGGATTCTATCGCGTTCGATGCAAATATCCACTTGCAGAATATGACGAAATCTCCGCAATGAAACGAGTCTATCAATTCGTTGGTCCCCTGAT
>LUGF01017358.1:25547-46713 GCA_001625245.1 Calycopis cecrops | reverse complement strand
TAAATTGCCACCAATGTGCTGCTGATATAAATTGAAGCCCATGCCCACGCCTTTTTTCTCAAAATCGTGAAGGACTACGACATTCACTTGCTCGCATGCAATATTACTCCAAAGTGGAGTTGCCGGAGCATTCAAAACGTTAACACCACGGAATAGATAAATAAGGTTGGAAAGGAGATGTCTTCAAAGCATTCAATTTTTCGGAGCATTCAAAACGTTAACACCACGGAATAGATAAATGAGGTTGGAAAGGAGATGTTTTAAGCTATTGCATGCCAGTTATTTATATTAAAGTCCATTTTAAAGTAACCTACAAAAACGAATATTCTAATAAGACTTTTAAGCTCGCCAAATTGTTGATAAAAAATATTATTACGATGTTTTTAAAAAAATAATAATAACCATAAAACAATTGATATGTTTACATAATCTAATCATTTGATAAAAATAAATAATAAAAAACAGTTACAATAATTAATGTGAACATGTAACACAATCAGCTGTTGAGGTCGATACGCTCTTTGGGTGCTATTGCGCGTAGGTCATCGGATATATTTACGGATCTTCTCAAATCGATGTTTATGTAGCAAAATATTACAATTAGACGATAAAATTTAAAACACACCCTTAAAATGATGTTTATTTCCTTATTTTTAAATTTGACCTGCGACCAAAATGTAACCCTGCATATGACGGATTTTTAATTTTGTGCGTAGTTAATTTTGTAGAGTAATTATATTATATAATACAATACTAGCGCAATACCACAATAATTATAATATTATACAATACTAGCGCCACTAGTGTCAGATCCGTCTTGTAGCAGAAGTTCGGTTGTTAGTCCGGTTGACCGAACTAGAACAACTTTTGGGTAGCAGTAGTTCGGTTGATACAAGTCACCGAACTGTTGCAACTCTAAAGTTGCAGTAGTTCGCATCAAGATTAAAGTTAAAAATAATATTTTTTTGTAGCAACGATGCACAAGCACACGTGAAAACTGTCAAAGTTTACTTCATGGTCGGTACCTTTAAGGTACCATTGACACAACTATTTACGATACATGGCGACTTAGTAGCACAATTAAAAACACGAACGTAATAAATACTTTCGGCATATGATTTCATGTCTCGCAAGAATGTAAAAGCTTATAAAATTGTTTTTGAATTGATAAAGTCCAGAATCTCTAAGTGGGAATCCACTTTTGTGCACATTCATTATGAAAAAGCTACTATAAGGGGGTTGAAACCCATATTTAAAAATGCCACGTTGACTGGATGTTATTTCCATTACATAGAGGAATTATTTAAAACGTAAAGCAGCGTCGCTTAATATTAAGACGACCAGGCTGGCGCGGCGCAGTGGTACAGGGCTCGGATAAGTGAAGCATGTTACGCCAGAGGTCGCGGGTTCGAATCCCGCCTTGGTCATGGATGTTTATCTGTATATTTATATGTATTTATATAATAAAAATCTTAAATATAAAAAATTTCTTCAATTTATAAAACATATTAAATATATTCCGTTGTCTAGTACCCGTATCACAAGTCCTTACGGTACTTAGCACGGGGCTAGGCTTATTAAAGAAGACGATACTCTTGCGAATTTGAAAGTTGAATAAATAAAAGGTTTGACAATAAAATATTGCCCAAAAGGAGGACGAAAGATATCGAAAATGACGATTTTAATAGAATCATCCAATTAAAGTTGCCCTGTAGTGAAATAACCGCAGAAATTTTTATTTACAAAGCTGCTTTATTTACGAGTACTTTTTAAAACTTAAGTATAATATTGTCCAGACTGTGTAGCCAATTTACCTTAGTAAAATTACCTTTCATTTTAATAAGTACAATTAACTTTAATCTTGATGCGAACTACTGCAACTTTAGAGTTGCAACAGTTCGGTGACATGTATCAACCGAACTACTGCTACCCAAAAGTTGTTCTAGTTCGGTCAACCGGACTAACAACCGAACTTCTGCTACAAGAGGGTCAGATCTTAATTAAAATCTATGACAACTCTAAAAAGTAAAATAAATTGAAAGCTACTTTACATAATATATTTACAAACTTATTTTCTACGTCGTATTTATGTTAGTATAGTTTTAAATATTGTTCCATTTAAAAAACATGAGAAATTTGCAAACTTTTCTAATTTATTTGGAAGAAAAACTCATATACATCCACTCGCAACAAGCGCCGAAGCGAATCTGATACGACATCTCCCAAGTGTCACTCACGACCATTGTGTGTCACCCATAGATTTAGAATTGTTCGTACATTCTAAATCTATGGTGTCACCACGACACCACCGGGGTGCTTCTCACGGGGTTAATGTGAAATTTCTTATTTTTCATTTTTATTTGAAAATATTGAAAGAAATATGTAAAATAATCAATAACAAATTGTTAAATAACTTATTTTTTTGACATAAATATCATGTCGGAATATTATAAAGCCGTTATAGAGAGAAAATGCAATATAACCAAAAATTTTACGATTTACATTAATTATTTTTTTAAAACTTGGGCCCATTTATAATAAAATTAAACAATACAATTTATTTATGATTAATTGAATTATAACATATATTGTTTTTCTACACCAAATACATGTAGAGATTCATCAATAAAGTTTCTTTGAATCTAGGGCTTTTTTCGCGTTTTAGCGATGTAATGTAATGCAATCTTAGATTTAGAATGTACGTAATGTACGTAGTGAGAACAATTATTCTAAATCTATGAATGCAATTAAATGATTTTTCTTTTTGCTTCATAGTTTTTTTAGTCTTTATTTGTATAATTTTTGTTTTAAATGTAATAACTTTAGATTATGTATACTACCGTTAGATTGGCGATGCAACTACAAGAACGAGACCAAAAAGCAAATGTCTCAGTGTGCGTATGCGTATGAGTGCGAGGCAAAAAGTGCTGGGCCTTAATGTTCGATTTGTCGATAAATGTTTTTGTGTCTCCGGATTCAAGCAAATTCATTATAAAGTGAATTTAAAAAAAACTACTTGTACAAACAAAACCTGTTAAATTATTACATTTTTTAGTTCTTTTTTTGTTTCATAATATTATCTAAGCGGCTTCTAAAATCACCAATAGCTTTCTTCGTTTTTTTCTTCGGAAAAATTTCAAAAATAGAAACATTTGCTGTCAAGCTACTAGGAACCGGCGATATATCTCTGTAGACACACGACGATAGTCTGTGAATTGGCTTTTGGTGGTATACTTTCATGTGAGACGTTATTCTTTATTCAAATAGAACATTTACTGTAAGGAATACAGACAAAGAAAGACAACGGGATGTTTCATTTCTATGTTACGAATAAAATCAATTCTGTATTGTAAGGTGCAATATATAAATAACAATATTAGACTTCAAGTCAACTTGGTTTTTATTATTTTAAAATGCGTATACTGAGATACAAATATCTTGAATCTATTTAAGACTCCATCTTCGCGGGAGCGCTCTCTACATTGGCGACTGACACCCCATTACTATAGTGACGTGACATACCCATAACAAATTATACAAAAACAAAGAGAGGTTTAAATTTTATATTTTACAACAAATTCACTAAAATAATAATAAGTAAGTATCTTGACTTTACGTTTCATCAAATCAGGTGTTGATTTAATTTGACATGATTAAAACGAGTTACCATATTATCCATTATGTATGTACACTAAAACATATGAGTAAGATATACCGGCAAGGTAGCGAACCAGATTTTTTAATTATTTTAAAAGGGCTTTTCGGCTAGAAGGTACGCCTGTATGAAAAAATATTTTCGTTCAAAATGCTTACTGCGAAATATAATATAATAATTGTCGAATATTTTTTGGGACTTCCTCTTAGTTCAGTCATTTGGACGAAAAAATAGGGTTTACCTCGAAATTTTCCGGGAGTTTTGAAAATTGATTATTTTATGGATTTCAGTATACTCTTTTCGAATTTCAACTTTACCACCACGTATCTCCGCCGCTCGCGCCACCATATTGAAAAATGGAGCATAGTAACAGTTTTTTGGGAATATCTCCTTTCCGACGCATTTTATGAGATAAACATTTATATACAAAATTAACCTAGAAAAAAATAACTTCAATTTATGTCTTTACAATTCTTTTTTACAATCAATAGTTTTTGGCGTACGAGCGTCGCAAAATACATTTCGATAGACGTTTCAAAATAAACTCATTACGACAGTACCTATTGACTGTTCTATCTCTGTTAACCATTTTTTGGCCATTTTTGTTGAAGCTCAACATTTTGGGGAAATCTTAAATATAGTTTAGTTATTTTAAAATAAATAGGTACATCGTATGCGTAATATGTAACTTCTACTCTGTGGACATAATATCGATAAAAGTTATCGATAGTGTCAACTGTCAATCTCTACAAAACAAGGTTAAATACAACAGGAATTCACGTATTTGTTATTATTTTAAATCAAAGCATTTACGGCATTGATATAGTAAAATGTTATAACATTTCCCATCTATTTGCGTATAAATCTTTTAATAACAGTTCTCAAACATTACTTCTAGAGGCCTAAATATTTAAACCGTATTTACGTGTGAAATGTGGTTTTTCTTTTTTAGATGAGTCAAATCCTGGTACTGGATACGTAACCATAGTTAATCACGTCTAATGAATACTAACACACTTAAAAACCAAAGATTATTCGAAATTATGAGGAAAATGTTCCGGTCACTATTGACGCTAGGCCGCTACGGGCCGTTAGCACGTACATGAATGGTCTCGTATATCTATCGTCTCTAACATACGTATACTATGCTTTTTCTCTTTTGCATTGCATATCTAGTGTATACTTCATCTAAGGTAACTCATATAGTGCCACAAACTTATCTGACCCGGTCGTGGCGGCGCTCTTTTGACAAGAGTGACAAGTCTTGTCTAATTAAGTATTGCCATTAAATGAAATATCCCGATTATTAGGGTAAAAATAATGTGCGACGCAGGAAGTAATTAAAATTTTGGCATCACAATACTAAAATCTTGATAGCTATTATTTAAATAGTTTTTTTTTCATAGAATAAGGGGGCAAACGAGCAATCGGAGCCAGTTTCGAGCAACGTATCTACCGACGCCCAAAGACGTCCACATAGCGATTATACAGATGATGTTCTGACCTCCATCCTCCTTTTTCCTCCATGGGCCACCGGTTTCTTAAGCACCGCATGCAACGCGACAGTATAGCTGTCTCTTTACGCCGGTTTCATGTAAGCGAGAGATACCTTTCCAGAGCGTGCCGGCCCGATTATACTACATGTATGCATGCAGCGTAGCAATCCCTCTTACTGATAACTAAAAATAATATATTGGGAATAAAATATTGAAGTACCTAGTTTAGTCATAAGTTGTTACAAATAAAATATCCGGTAATTTCTAAAAAAAAATAATTTTATTTTGAAGTCATATATTTGATTATGTAGAGTGAAAAAAATGGAGAATGGTGACGTACAAAACTAGTTATTAAAAGCGTCCCTTAGCTCGCGCGCTTTAGCTGAAGTTTTCACTCCTTTTTCGTAAAAATTAAATTTGGTAATCCCTTGGTAAGAGACTACCCACCAAACCATGACGTATGCTGGATGATGGCCTCGCTAAACTTTGGCCACTACCTCGGAAGCTTCTTTAAAACTGTGTGCAGACACTCGATCATTTTGTTTGTTTTAGTACTCCTCGATTGCAAACATATTTTAATCAGTAAAGAGACTTTTTCTTTGTTTTTCGTCCGCAAAATAACAGCTATTTTGATTTTTTGACTATGTTTTGCTTTAGTGCCTGATTTAACACGTTCCCAGCGGCACAGACTTATCTATACTTTCCATTACTGCGTAACGAGTTGTTTTAAACCTCGTCCTATACCCGACATTGTGACGACACGAGGCGTATTAAACCCCACCGCCCGAAGGAGACTAAAATCCTTTATTTGGCGCCAAATAAGACAAAATGGACGGCTTTTGCCTTGATTATTATTAACAATGAGTCGATTAACCTAGATCTGCCGCCGCCCGCGGTTAACTGATTAGTTAGTTTAGATTCTATGGGTAAAATAAAATATGGGATCTAATGCACCTCGTACCGCCCTGAAAAATGGCAGGTTTTCATATAATTTAGCAAAATAAATATTACTTTATTTAATTTTTTTTATTTATCAAAGTTATGGACAGAATGAATACAAAAAAGGGAAAAAAGTTATGGATGTTTTTCATTGAAACATGTCAGACAATAAGATTTTTTGCAAACAGTGCATTCCGTGAGAATTTTTTTAGTTTTTTTGTCTGCCTCACGACATGTCAAGGATGTGCGAAGTTTTTCGTAGCATCCTACACATCTCTTCTTCTTTGGACCCTTTTCGAGATGATGTGTTTTTTTGCAGTGGATTCTGAAAAGTACGAACAAGTAGATTAGGGTAAGAGTAGGGTAAAATTGGATAGAGTTCGGTATAGTTGGTTAAAGTAGAGAAGAGCCGGGCAAAAGAGCTCAATTTTGATGAGCAAGACACCGTTTGCATTCAATAAACAAAGATACTAATAGTTATCATTATCATCAGCCTATATGAAGAAAGTTACTCAACATGTCACACGTTTTTAGAAACGATATAACGAGTAGTTAGTATATTTGAAAATTACCTGTATCCATGTCCAAGTCTTTCTGTATAAAAGTTTCAATAAGTTGTTCCACAAATATTCTCTTTGGCATTTTATTTCTGTCACCATTAATTAAATTATACACAATCCAGGCGTTAATAAGGGCTGTACCAAATATTAGCTGCATTATAACTTTTCTTCACCACTTAATTCCTTTCTTTAATGTTGTATAATATGAAGACATTTGGTCACTGTAGTCTATTCCTTTTTTTGTTTCATTATACATTAAAACACATCCGGGTTTTTTAATGCTTTCGTTAGTGTCTCTCTTCTTTTTCCCAGTATCTATTAGTTTATCGTCATGGTCTTTGCACGTAATCAACATTAAAACATTTCTTTTATCAATCCATTTCAATACTTTCACACCCTTTTTGTTCATTTTTGATCTGGCCCTTTTTTATTTTCGCATTAACAACTTTCTTTGGCAAACATTTTCTTCTTAAGTTTAAATTTCCACATAAAAAAGTTTTTTGTGATAGAAGTTATTCTGCCAAACTCAACGAAGTATAGTAATTATCTACTACCACGATTATCTTCTGTTAAATTTTTCACCAACCTTAGTACTACTTTTTGAGAGTGATCGACTTCTCGCTTCTGATCTTTTTTACCTGTATAAATCTCTATTTGGTAGGGGGGTGCAAAGCTTGTAAAGCTTAACGCCATATCTGTGAGACTTGTTTTTTATATACTGACGGAAACCTAATCGTCCTCTCCAGGGAATCATTGTCTCATCAATTACTACATATTTTCCGGGCTTTATATTTCTGGTTTTACGTAGTTTGTCAGTTTTATCATCATTCGAGACATCACTGACATGCCAGCATTTTAATAGGAGTAAAAATCTGTCTCTTGTCATCGCTGAACGTATAAATTCGTTTCTGTATAATTTTTTCTTGCTCCAATATAAATTTATATGAGGTAAATTTACATAAACCCATTGCCATCACAACTGCCAGAAATGTTTTCATTTCTGCAACAGCATTACACAACACTAATTACGTGAACCTAGCGTGGGGTGCGGTACGAGGTGCGCGGGGGTACGAGGCGTTCGCAACCTCGGTCCGCACTGTGGTAGCATTATTGTTTGTTCAGTGCGGCACGAAGTCTAACAAACCCGACATTAGGTTGGTGTACCATAGAACAAGGAATCAAAAGCACATCTCAAACATAAAGTTATCTCTCTCCTACACTGAACCAGACGGAAGTTATGCCCATAGAGTACAGTAATATACAAGGAATAGAGAGTCCACTCACAAGAATTTTTGACACCTTTATTGAATGGTGCCGCCATCTGATATCATATCCGCTGAACTAACCCCAAAAGCTATATAGATATAGGTAAATACCTAGGTAACTATATTTACGTAAATTACGATTCTTTTAAAGGATTCTATCGAGTTTGATATAAATATCCACTTGTACGGAATTACAATATAGATAATTTCTGCCATATTCTACAAGTGGATATTTATATCAAACTCGATAGAATCCGTTAAAAAAATCGTAACTTACGTAAATCTATTTTAATTGATATATTATATTACTTTATATTTACTTAAATTTATAGTTTTCGTATATTTATGCGAATGTAGCTCATGATTCTTATAACCAAACCGAGAAACCACAAAAAACATAGAAAATGGAAGAAGACTACAGACATGCGTAAACGCCATTTTGTACTGATCTGTGATTTTATTTATTTTGTCTTCTATCTTCTATGTTCTTGCCATGCTAAAAAATCTTTTATTAAACTTGCCGAATTAATGAAAATAATGTTGAATTTACATCTATATCCAAATAAGAATAAGAATAAATAAGAATAAGAATTATTTATTTGCGATACACATAATTTACATGAAATGCAAAGATTAACCAATGCATATGACATGTACTTATTCTTATGAGTGCCACAAATTGGTTCCAACTCAGTATGTTGCTGTAAAAAAATGTAAATAAGCGTACTATATTTATTTTAAAAATTGAAACTTATTAATACTTATTTTTTTAATAAAGAATTTTGCAATTATCGATTTAGCTAAAGCGCCATCTGTAGCTCGATTGGGTACTACGTGCATAGTGAGTTTACGCGGTTAAATAAAGCGATGGCGCTGCGAAAACTTGACACCTATAGTATGTATGACACTGTCTCCCCCCTGGTTACGCCTCTCGCACGACAGAGAAGTTCAAGTTTTTTCTTACCGCTATAAAGACCAGACACGGACGAGGTGTTTTAATCCGCGTTTCGCACCTAACGTGTTAAGGTATGTCCTGTGTATCTCCGGTAAGCCCCTAAGCCTAAGACTTGTTTAATAGTCCGAGAAAGTGTCCTCGGTGGGATTCTCATTTCTCATTTTAGTAATACATAACGTTTGTGCGAAAATTAATCCTTTCCTTGACCTATCCTTTCTTTCTTTCCCTGTTTTTTCCTGGAGTAGTAATCTTTGTGCCTAATGCATCAGCTTATTCTTTTTCTTTAATTAATTTTCGCACAAACCGCTCACCAACGTCTGAAAAATAGAATAGACATTATTTATAAGTATATAGCATGAAGAAGTTAAAAAACGAGTGTCACTATCGAAAACACTTGTGATGGTTTTTATCTTATGTATTACTAAAACAAACGGCCTCGTGGTCCAATGGTAAGCGTGTTACACAGACATGAGGTTCTGGGTTCGAATCCCAGGTCGGACCAAAAATTGTTGTCAAGTTTTTTCAATTTCTAATTACGGAGTCTGGAAGTTGGGTGTGTTACACCCCCGTGCCTCCAAGAGCACGTTAAGCCATCGGTCCTGCGCCTGATTTCTCTCCGGTCGTGTCGGACGGCCGTTCCATCGGAATATGAGAAAAAGGGAGTCGAGAGTGTTTTTGTGTCTGCGTGCACACTTGTGCTCTATCTGCTTGTAATCTGCAATTAAAATGAGATTAGTAGTTTCTAAATAAGAATATTTTGTAATCCCACATTACATGTAATAGATTTAAAAAATACAAATATATATTTAGGAAAAGTTAGTGCCGCGCTGCGTGCATGCATGTAGCCGAATTGGACCAGTGCGACCGGCGAGATATCTCTCGCTTACACGATACCGGCGTAAAGTGACAGTTGTGCTGCGCTGTACTCCAACTTCTCGTTTGCCCTGGTTACAACTGGTAACTCTAACCAGTGGCAGTCGCTACTCGTTCGCATAATTTTACAAAAGGTATTAAAGGTGCCTGGTTACTTTTTCTTCTTTCATAAAAGATAACACATTTAAAATAATATTTCTCGCATCACTTTTTAATGCTCTCGGCATTATTTTTATGAATAAATTAAAATACACAATAAAAAGACGAAAAGACAGCAAATGTCATATTCTCCAATAAAGCTGACAACAGATTGTCATTTTGAAATGACGACTTTAGTTCCAATCCTGTCCACCGGGTCAGATATGTTTGTGGCACTATAGTTACCTACTGTACCTAAAATAATTTAAAAAGATAAATTCGTCGCCATGGAGACGATTGTTATTTATTCGTTATTCTGAAATATCAGATACTATAGTTCAACCGTGAATTGACTTAGATAATTATAGTTTATGTATTAATGACATAATTGGTAATAAAATATCTAAAAAGTGGCCGATATAGTAAATGAATATCTAATTTAACTTTTAATACATTGAGCAATAAATAAAAGCAAGCTTTATATAAATAGTAGTAAGTAGTAGTCGTAGCTGTTATAATGAAATCCCATGATTCCACAATTTTTGGATGTTTTATAGATGTTTAATAGAAATTTAATTTTATTTAAATAGACAATATAAATGAAAAATCGGACAAATTCTAAACAAAGATCAATCCAATTCAGTAAAGTCCTTGACGCTTGACATTGACATTTATTGCAAGTGACTGTGCCTGCGTGCCGGTAAGGGTTCACAATGCCCACGATCAAGGTCCATCAACTTTAAGAATTATTGATTGACCGGCATTATATTGTCTATATCTAGTTTCTAATATTAATATCTCTAAATCTAATAATTCGCATTTCTAACCATTTGCTACATTCCCTTTGTAGAATAGTCTCTCGTTCTATGGTATGTCGTTCGTCGTCGCTCTTCTCTAGGTGTACCTGAAATGTTTGTTTCAGTTTTTCCACTTCATCGTCGGGTAAATCAGGATTCTGGCAGTTATCACCATAATTTTATCTCTATCTCGTCTTATATTATTTTATTTGGCTTGAAAAATAGTTTTCTACGTCTTACATTGGACTTAGCACACCTTTTTTTTTAATTTTCGTAATTCTAAAAGTTTTGACATTGACCTCGGGTTAACACCTAATACAATATGTTTTTCCATGTTATACAAAGGCATTTTTGTGTTAAAAGATACCACTGCAGCTGAACATCTGGTCGGATATGACCGCCGAAGACAAAAATTTAAGCGTTTACCACCGACATATTTTGCGATTATAGAATTAAATTGTTCCCAGTGATTGCTATCTACGTCTTCAATGAAACTCCATAAATTGGCCGCAATGTACCTTATTTTTAATTTAATTTGGCTTTCCAGAGCCGTTTCTTTTAGAACAGCAGTTACGTCTTTGCTAATTTTTTTTACTGCTGCAGTAGTAAATCTTGACAACTTTCATGGCAACCCAAAGGATGATTGTAAGAATTTAGTATATTATTATACAAATGATTTATTTGTTGAGGTCGTTCATTGATTGTTGCTTTTATGTGTTTTATGAACAAGCAAATGACTTTCCTGATGGCCATAATTCTTTGTGTGCTTAGGTATTTTCTATGTTGCAGAGCGTATTTTGTGTCTTTATTAATTAAATGTAATTTATTGCACAGATTTCTGAGAAGGTGATTTCTACTTTCTATTTTTTCAACTGTACAGGTCTGGTCTGGCTGGTCTGACTGCTAAAATTTTAGTCTGTCTAAATCCCTCTATTATAATTTCCGATTCCATATTGGAAGATGTACCCGAGTTATTTTTAAAGCAATTATGTGCCTTTGGTGTTGCTTTACTGGTTTTGTTTTGAGCACATATACAACAGTTTTTGTTTTCTTCTTCACCAAACATCACCAAATTTTTTGCTGAAAATGACTGCTGCGTCAGATAATAATGAGTAGTTTTTTTATATGTCCTTTTTGTCCAGCAACCATCTACAACTACATCTATAATGAGGATTCCGTCGGAATTTACTCTACTTTCCTCAAAAACACACTGTTTTTCACGAGCAGCAGCTACTTGCATTTTTAATGTTGCAACTTTTTCCTACTCGTCGCCAACGTACTCTTCTACTTTCTTGTAGCCGAGTTTAGATAAAAAGGGAATTTTTATTGATGCAAATACTTCTTGTAATTGTTTGTAGCCTACTCCCGTAGTGAATGCACCTGTTATGATTCCTGTGTTTAAATTTAAGTTATCTTTAGAATTAGGTTCAGACGTATTAATAAATAAATATTTTTACATTACACATATTGCACTTGAATGTAAATTTCGAAAGTAAGCCAACCCTTTTTTTCTCCTACCAAATCTAAATCACTAAGTCCACAGCTTTTGAGTGAAAACTTATTTATTTTAGTTGAGCTATGAAATGTTGTACATCTTTTATTCTCCTTTCATATTTATATTCATTAAAAGGATGTTCTTCTTCTAGAAATCTGAAAAAAAGTATAAGTTTTACACATAAATACAGGTTTCGACTAAATAATAAATAGTATAAAAAAATTTAAGAATCATAATATTTAATACAACAATTCATAATTATTTTTACATGCTCGTTCACTTAATTCTCCAATGGTGGCGACGGATCAACACCACTTTCTTCGTTACGAATTTCATTAGACATTTCCATATCTGATGTTTCATCGGCCTCAGTCCCTAAGACATATTCATGCGGATTCCTGGAAATTTATAAAATACTAGCTGCCGACAGACGTCGTCTTATCATTAACCCGACAATATTGTATGGTCAACTCTTAGATTATGTATACAACTATTAGGTTGACAATGCAACTATAAGGGCGAGATCAAAAAGAAAGTGTCTCAGTGTGCGTATGCATTTGTATGCGAGGCAAACAGTATAGGCTCTACCGGCCTCATTGAGTTCGATTTGTCGATAAATGCTTAAGTTTCTCCCGATTCAAGCAAATTCATTATACAGTGAATTAGAAAAAAACTGCTTATACAAACAAAACCTGTTGAATTATTACATTTTTAGTTCATTTTTGCATAATAATAACTGAGCGCCTTCTAAAAACAGCGATAGTTTTCATTTTTTTCTTCATTATTCAAATAGAACATTTACTAATGGGTGTCCCAAAATTCACGCAAAATTTGAATTAAACAGGAAACACAGTTTCAGGCTTTTTATTGTTTTTTTTATTGGATCGTAAAGTACATAGAGTAGAGTTAGTTGTGGAATAACACACCAGGCAATTTCCCCTCCGCAGCTTTGCATCATATGCACACGTTTGTCGACATTTTTCATAACTGTTTTAGCATAGATGTGTCTGAATTTTGTTGATGCAGCCTTGAATCCCATACTTTAGTGTACAGGTGGCCGTGGGCTTCTATACATAGCATTGTGATTTCAAATAACCCTATAAAAATAAATCTAATGGTGTTAAATCACAATCTAGAGGGCCAATTCTGATCGCCAAAACGAGAGTATAGCTATTTTCTGTTTTTTTATTTATTTTAAAAGAGCTTTTCTCATAGAGGCTTACGAAGGTACGCCTCTATGAAAAAAGTGTTTTTGTTGAAGATCAACATTTTGAGCAAATCTAAAACATAGTTTAATTATTTTAAAATAAATAGGTACATCGTATGCATAATATGTACCTACTACTATGTAGACACAACATCGATAAAAAGTTATCGATAATGTCAACTGTCAATCTATACAAAAACAAGCTTATATACAACCGGAAGACACGTATTTGTTATTATTTTAAATAAAAGTCATTATACATTTACGGCATTGATATAATAAAATGTTATAAATTTTTCATCTATTTGCGTATAAAACTTTTGTAACAGTTCTCAAACTTTGCATTTAGAGTCCTAAAGATTTCAACCGTATTTACGTGTAAAATGTGGGTTTTCTTGTTTAGATAAGTTACATTTACTGAACTGTACTGAACATGTAACCATAGTTAATTACGTCCCAGTCACGTCATAGTCAAATCAAAGAATTTTCGAAATTATGAGGAAATCGTTCCGATCACTACTGACGCTAGGCCGCTACAGGCCGATAGCACGTTTGTGAATGGTCTCGTATATCTATCCCGCTCCTACATACGTATACAATGCTCTTTCTCTTTTGCATTGCCAATCTAATGTATACTCCATCTGAGGGTCAACTAGTTCTTTATAAATTTTTAAGCTGACAAGCTAGATAGCTAACAATCTTCAAATTGCTGAACAAATTTTTATCAAAGAGCTAAGAACCTCTCCAAGGAAACTGTAATTTGAATGCAAAAAATTGCATCGAAATCTGATCATACATTTGAAATCTATGACGCTACAGACAGACCCACATTACATTACATTAAAACTCCTCTTTTTGCATCGGGGGTGAATAAAATCTTATGCTGTGCATAAATTTTATAAACATAACCTAAAAACCTGTATGTTATAAATTTTTCATTTTATTTATTAATTTATTAACTTTTATCGTTTATAGGATTAAAATGCAAGGAAATAAACGTAAAAAAGGGTCCAACCCATCTTCATCAGGCGGAACACTTCCAAAGTTACCAAAGATAAAAACGCCAGATGATTTCAAAATTACAACGCACCCATTGTTTTCTTTGCCTGAAGAACTCCTCAGACTTCCATCACCGAGACGTAAGCCATTAAAAGGTCAAGCTCATGCTGGTGTGGCACGTAGGAAAAGATCAAGCGGTAAATCGTTCTTTTATATTATTATTATTTAGTAGTATGTGAGTATTTATTATTGTAAATAAATAACACACACATGAATGTTGATAGAATCAATTTACAAGCATAGACTAAATAAAAAATATAGACCGAGCATTCTCAACAATGAAAGCATGGACTAAAACCTACTTCTACGTCAACACAATCGAAAGATCAGCAGTTTGCGAGTATATTAATTTTTATGCCAGGGATGGCGAATCAATGGCTCGTGTGTCATTGCTGGCACATAATACAATATTTTGGGCACGTATTTTTTGTAGTAAATAATGAGTTTTAACTTAGTAAATTTTTATATTATTATTTCTCAAGTTATCACAAAGTCAATATTATTGGACGTCTCGTTTAAGCCCTTATATTTTTTTTTAAATTAGCACGTACCTGCATAAAGAATCGCTTACCTAATCTATCCCCCTCGACGAATCTCCACCTTGTCGTGGTGAGGGGCTTAGTAACCGTGGCTGGAACCACCAGGGTGAAACTAATAGGGATCCCAGGAGGGGGCGCTTCAAGTGAGCGTCCCCATGACGCGGAGGTAGAGGAGATGCGGTGCCTTTGCCGTCCTCCCTGTCCTCTGCGGCCGTTTGATGGTTAGTCCCTGGGTAGCGGTCTCGTTAGTCTGTCTCCCTGCGGATGGGACCAGCCAATGTCAGAGATCCTCCACCCGTCCCTCTAAATTAGCAGATGGTGGCGTGGGTCCACCAGAGTGGCATGCTCCGTTGGAGCATTGAGACCAGGGATCAGAATGGGAACCTGACCCCGTTGCATTGTTACAATGTTGGAATAGGGACTATTTAAAGGCAGCCGGACAGTTCCCAAGGAGGAGAAGTCTGGCCTTTTAACCGTGCCTAGCCTGTTGCTAGAGGGACCCTGTAGCTTGTAGATCCGGAGTCCTCCAATTATAGCAACTGAAGGCTCCCGCAGGGTTTTAGTCGGTATTAGCAACCCACTTGCTGTGCTCGACAGTGTACCTGGTTAAGTAAAGGTATTCCCCTGCGTACCTAAAACCCTAAAAAGTAAAAAGTACTTACCGTTGACCTAGAATCATGATATTTTGAAAAAAGTGAGAATTTAGATGCGAATAAAGGAATAAATGCGAAAGTTGATAAATTATAATTATGTAAATGAAAAAACCATTTTAAATTATTTCATACCGATTACATTTCAAAATGTTTGTATTTCATTTCCGTTTTTGGATTTTTTTTAATTTAAACTTGTGTCTGATTATTAGATAAATATTTATTAAAATATTTTTGAGTTGTCAATTACCTTTAAACCTGTAAGCCTTTTATGCGTGCATTTTTTTCTAGTCATGCAAAGTTTCACAGCCTTGAGAAAAGCAAGGGAAGAATATAGATCTAAGCTGATGAAATTAATTTGCCAATCGGAGCCGACAGAGGATGGCGACTTTAAATCTTCAGGCGACGAGAAAAATTTATTGCGTTACTACTATTATATTAGATATGGAATAGACACGATTCACGTTTCACCTCTCGACAATAGGATTATACTGAGGTAAAGGGTATTTAATTGCTTTTCAAAGTTCTATAAATCGAAAATTGGCACTTAAAGTAAGAATCCTTTCCGCGTGGTTACAGCGGTAGTCACACCAGTGTAACCACGAGGAAGACCTCATTCCTGTTGGTACCACCACAATAGAGATAGACCCATAGACTGTCGATAAAACTAAGCATGATTTTATAATTATTTATTTTATTATTATATTAAACTGTCAATCTAACTGTATTTGTCAATGTTTGTCTGTCAAACACTTTATTGTGAATTAAATTTTTAATACAAGCTGGTGTAGATAGGTGAAGCTCTCAGTAAATAATATTATCTATGGATGAAACGCACGAACTGAAATGCATGGATTTTATTATTATTGAACGGAAAGGAGGAAGAGTTTTACTATTTAATAGCCGTCAATATTATTGGCATTAAATATACAAAGACATGTCGACAATTTGATACTGCAGCAAAGCGACCACATGGTCCTATAAGTACACTGACCCCCAAAATTTTTATGGCAAGTTCGAACAAACTACAAACCTCGGCTGATATATTTATCCCGCACAAAATTATTCTACAACATTTGAATAATAAATTTACTCCGAAAGCTTAATGCCCAATTATCTGGAGCGGTAGCCGAGCGTCGACTTGCTGTAGCCAACCTTAAATATTGTCCCTATATATATATATATATATATATGTATATAATATATCTTGAAATACTACAAAACAAAATGATGACTAAGAGATGTTCAAAAAATATTTCAAGGGCAAAATGCAAGTCATGGCAGGGTTCCTATAGTTCCTAGGTGATATCTTTTGCACCTCAATATATAATTACTTTAATACCTACGTTTTACATTTAAATTGGAGATTTGATTCGATTCTTTTTACATAAACATCCTATCGAAGATTCCAGATTTGCCAGTTATACTCGAGTACAACAAAAGAACAATATAGAATTTTAACAACTTTGTCACTTTTAAACTGTGAACAAGGTCGCATTACAAATCCCAATATGTTACAGGCTTTTCTAGTTATATAGTCAACGTGCTTTTCATATGTCAGTTTAGAGTCATGAAAAACACCAAGATCTCGTATTTTTATACTTTTTCCTGTCCTATAAGTGAATATTTGTAATCAGTGGCATTAATTCTGTGAGTATTATGTAAAAATGCTACGCATTTATCTAGATTAAGATCCAGTTTATTGTTACGACGGTATTCTTCAAGCCTATGTAGATGATCCATGTCTCACTTAACACATGTACTTTTTCTTGTATTAGTAATGCTTCAAGAGATAAGGCCTTAGGTCGTAGACCTTGACAATTGCACTATATAATATTAACATTAATACGAGATTGAACGTTATTCATAAATTAAAAAGAAGTTCATTAAAAAGCCAGCTGACATTACCCTACCCATATACGATATTATCCATTCTAGACACAACCTGTTGAATTTTACTGCCTAGTGAATTGCATTGAATTGAATTGCGATAATATAATATCTTATAAGATTGCTCGACCGGTTAACTATATTATTTTGCGATTAATTATAATTAAACGCACGAAACTTAAGTGTTTGATGTCAACCCTATAAGGTCTGTTGTAGGTATGTCATTTGAGCACTCTGAAGTTTCATTCTCACCATCAGTATCCATCGTCATTGTAGAAGGTAAATATTCAATCAGTCACGCAGACTCCGTGCGACCTGGACTAGGAGTTGGTGGACGGGACGCGACTTTTTTACAATGCTTCTTCGGCTTATTAACTGTATCTATATTCGGTGGAGTAATTTCTGGCTGCTTATACAATGGGCACCACCGCATTTTTGAATGAGCGGGAACATCTTCACGTAGACAATCTCCGCATTCAGTTTCTACTAGATCCGGGTATGTCGGTGCAGTCTTTGGAAGCAGAGGGTTGGGAGTAATGCAATTATCTGGGAGGGGTGAAGACGGGATATACATAGATTCGGCTATTCTGCAAGTACAATTAAACTCTGACATTAGCTCCCGGATCCTCTTTTCTTTTTTTAATTCCGAACAGACTTTTTGAAGGGACATATAAGACCCGACACAATTTATGCAACGAAAAGATATCGTTTCTCAGATTTCGTGGTTCTTGGTACATTTCGGGCATACAACCTTTTTAGAAGGACATAAAAGACGCGTGTGGCCAAATCTCCAACAGCGCGAACATTGAGTTACTGGAAATATGTATGGGTGGACTCTGACTCTAATACCTTCGATCTCAACATTTGCAGGCAGAGAGGAACAACGAAAACCTATGCGAATGGCTTCACATTATTCCCACCTCTCTGCCACATCGTGCCTTTATTTTAGTGTATATGTATTTATTATTGTGTGTATGTGTGCCTTGATTATAGTAGTGTCTGTTATTGAGCCGTTTAGCAAATAATATGGCGGTACTTGAACATGCTAATCTTTCTAAAATGTCTTCCTCAGTCACGTCCAAATCAATGTCCTTTATTACCCCATAGGATATTCCTACTTCTGTACTTTTTTGGCATCGCCATCTTTTATCACTAAATATCTTACATTTAACCATGCGGTTGGATTCTGACTCTTTATCAAAGGTAATATTCATTTTTAACCTATGAATATATTTATTTAACCTGAGTAACCCCTATGATGTTATTGTCCCTAAACAGCCTTCCCAAGGCAAAATGCTTATGGAAACCGAACTACAAATTACTGAGACTTGAACACCTTCTTCATGTCCTTGGCTAGTTTTATTAGCGATTTTCCGACCTCGAGATACTGTCTCCTAACTTCCTCCTTCTTCTGATGAAACTTCTTCGTGTAATATTTTCTTATTAACTTTTCTATATATTTGACTCTTATCAGCGCTTATCATATTATTATCCTCCTCTAAATTGTCCATAAAAACCTCTTCAACAAAATCTTGGCGTTCATCACTAATATCCGTCGTGCAAAGTGGATCGTCCTCCATTATACACGCGTGTTCGGAAACTAATATCCGTCGTGCAAAGTGGATCGTCCTCCATTATACACGCGTGTTCGGAATGCACCGAATATAGCAAAAAAGACAAGACGGACGACGATAGACGGACAGATAGGACCTCGAAGGGCAAGATAATAAAATGTACTCTGCAAATTTTACACACACACCACAAATTCTTAAGAGCACAGCTCTTGTCGGTGGAGACCCTTCCAAATGTCCCTGTCCTCTGCTAATCTCTTTAGCTCCTCTTACGTCACGACGTTAACCTTCTCCTTTAGTTGGTCTACATATGCCTTTCTTGGCCTCCCTCTTCCTCTCCTCGCTTTTCTATGTCCTTCCACGATAGTTTTAGTGAGGTCGTCGTGCCGCACTAGGTGGCCAAACATCTTTCCTCTTCTCACCTCCATCGCCTTCAGCAGAGTTCTTTTCTCTCCTACAAGTTCTAAAATATCATGATTCCGTTTTTTTTCCTTCCAGCTAACTTTCTCCACCCGCCTCCAGCACCACATTATCTGCATATTTTATCTTGTATAAATTACACCGCTTGTGACGTCTCGCTGACAGTTCATAAGGCCAAGAAAAAAGCAGCAATGGAGCTAGAAGTACCTATCACCAGCATATACAAAGAGACGATTGTACTATGTAATAGCAAGGGATTGAATTTCGTAACAATCGTTCCTACTTTTAAAAGTTTAAAAACTAATCTCTACAATACGAAAAACAAATCCATGGGTACGAAGGCAAAATTCGGTAATTACATGGCTGTTGACCAGATCAGTTTAACTCATTTTTAATAGGAGTCTCCTAGGCCACCAAGGCATTACAAGAAATATGGTGTTGCAGATACACTTACTTAGATGAATTCTTTTTGGACGCTACCTTCAAAAGTGCTCCGAAGCACTTTTCTCAGATACCTACTCATAATTTATGGTGATATAGAAAGCTCAACAACATCAACTGAAGTTATTCTGTTATTCTACTAATTTATGAGTAACAAAACTGAATACTTTTATCATGTTGTTTTCGACATCATAAAAACCGTATTCCCGTTTTGGAATCCAATTAAATTTTTTTTTAGTTTAAAGTTTTTTGTTTCATACTTCAGAGTTTCAAAAAAATTTAAAGTATGTAGCTACTAATGCTCTTCAAGAAATATGTCCTAAGGTGCTATTTCATTTTACCCAAAATTTGTGGCGCAAGTAGAAAAAGAAAATATTACGTTTTTAAAAGAATAGTAGGTCTATGCACTGCATTGCCTTTATTACCTCACAATTTAATTAGAGAAGGCTGGGAATTATATAAAAGCAGAGTCTGACACAATTGATGCTCCGAAAATTAAAAGCTACATAATTTATCTCCAAACGTTTCATTAAACGATCACATGCATGGTATCAGGTATGTATACAATATAATGAAGGACACAGGACGAAGAACGTATGTGAAAGTTTAAATTCAAAACTTAATAAGTATGTTAATAAAAATTATGTGACATTAGCAAAAGTGCTCACAGTACTGTACACAAAAAATATTGATAATATCGGGAACAGGCGTACAGAAGATATCAAGGACGAAATTATTCTTACAACCCAAATGAAATTAATCAATGGTTTGATTATAGCAAGTCATTATTTAGAAATGTTTAGGTAGGGTCGTTTACTTGAGTCTCAGATGTGGTTAATTAGGGCGAGCAGACATAACATTAATTCACACTGGGGCGACGGCGGTTTAGCGATTGCATTTATTTTAATAATGTTGTTTAATTCAGTTGTTATAAAGTGAAACTTATATTTGAAAACTAACAAGTTACAAATAATAATAAAATAAATAATTATAAAATCATCCATCGTTTTATTGACAGTCTATAAGTCAATCTCTCCTGTGGTGGTACCAGCAGGAATGGGGTTTTCCTCGTGGTTACACTGCACTGGTGTGACTACCGATGTAACCACGAGAAAAGAGGGTAAGGATTAGTACCGACTTAGGCAATTAGTGCGTGTGGATATAACGGGAACTAAAATAAAGATGATGAGTCTATAGCAGTTGGTGGGCTTTCTTT
>LUGF01017319.1:49282-62636 GCA_001625245.1 Calycopis cecrops | reverse complement strand
TGCGTTCAGGTTAACAGTGGGGACGTAACTGAAAAAGTGGCTGCTTTGCTCTGAAGTTACCTGTAAATGAGCCATAATGCTAAAAGGGCGTGTGCAAAAAAATCTGATTTAGAGGCCTATTTTGACGGGTGTCTTCGTCAAATATGAAAATATATGTGATTCTAGCAATATTTTTTGAATAAAATCGATTTTCGAAATTTTTGATATGTGGCCCTTTAGTTTATAAGCAGCGATATGCTATCGCGGACTTTTTTTTAGAACTTTTAGAGGAGAACATTTTTGTCATACATGGTTTTTGCATTACTTTCACCGTTTGTCTAGCGCACGCAAGGAAAGCTCTAAATTATTACATTTTTCCCCGTTTTCGAAACATTTTTAAATGCTGTTCGGCTCTTATTACTCATGGCATGATGTTATATAGCCTATATAGCCTTCCTCGTTAAATGGACTAACTAATAATGAAAAAAAATTTCAAATCGGACCAGTAGATCCGGAGATTAGCGCGTTAAAACAAACAAAAAAACAAACTCTTCAGCTTTATTTAAGTAAGAGGTAGTAACAAACAGAAATTTCGCACAAGCATAAACTTGTTCCCCAAACCCAAATATGAAACTCGGATCCATATTTGTGATTTAATGTACCTTACACTTTACCACGAGGCAGATTTTCGATTATCAACATACCTACTAACAATAAAAAGGTCAGGTGACTGCAATGTTAAACCTAGTTTATAGGTTAGACATCTACGGGCATCGTATGGGCACCGCAACCGAAAATTGTGTAATAGTGTAATATATATATATATTATACTTATATACAAATAGAAATGGTCTACCATTCGTAGTAGCATTATGGTATATAGCCCAAAATCAGCTACATTCTTGATAGATCTAGTGAGATTCTTGATAGAAGTAGTGTCACACCGCATGCTTGCATGCAGCCGAATTTGGCTGGCATGACCTGGGAGGTACCTCTCTTTTATACGAGGCCGGTGTAAAGCGAAAGTGCTGTCGCGTTTCGTGTAGTAGACAGTGGCCCATGGAGGTGGGAGAAGAAAGGCAGGAGGCACATATGTATAGATTTAATGCGGATGTCTGTGGCCGTCGGTAGCCATGAACATGACTCCGACTGCTCGTATGCTCCCCTATATCATAAAAAAGACATACGAACAAAACCGAAAAAAAAATCTTTACACAATCCAGTTTTCATTTAACCAGTAATCCCAGAGATTAATGGGTTTAACCAATTAAAACAACGGTACCTACCCACCGTCACTCGGGTTACCAAGACGAATTTAATGACAGTTCATACAGGGAGCACAGAAATACCTATATCCGTTCATATATGAATGCGCAATTATATAACTTATAAATACACTCTTTTGTTTTTATAGCTTTTATAATCGAGGGTAGCTTTTATTGAAAAATTAAAAAAACGAAACCAAAGCTTTGGAACGATTGAACATCATACGATTTGGTTTTGAGTTCACTAATAAACAACATAATTTTTTCATTAGATATGAACACTGCCATCTGTTGGCGTTGAAATGTATTCATCACTCCACCGATTATGATGAAACAAACTTTGTATATATATTCTTTAAGGTATCTATTAAAAAGGACATTGGATACTTTTTATTAAAAAAATAACGACTTCAGCGCGAACTAAAAATTAGAGCGCGATTATAAATGCGACAGTTTGTATGTTTGTTTGTTACTCCATCACGCAAAAACGGCAGAACCAAAAGGTCAGGGTGTTGACGATTTTGACGTTCGTTGACGTCCGGTCTATGATAAATATACTTTTTTTTTATGGGAGAGAAAGAGCAGGGCATACTAGCTATCTTCACACATAGACCTACAATACCCTTTATTATACCCCAATATTTAACCAACTGAAGAGGCCACAGAGAGGGAGAGATTACATAAGCATACGCATTTCAAATAGTCTATTTTAGATGAACATTTACTGGCCAGTTGAGAACTTCTTATGTTGATAGTTGATAGAGTTGATAGATGATGTAGTTCCTAAATGAAGTGGATAGGTGCCTGCCAACGTGGATTGTAGGGAAAAAAGCATGAGAAATATGTGGGATATGTTTTAGATTGGTAATATAGTAGAAAGCGATTTATTTTAGCGGACGAAAAAGTCCGCGGATTAAAATGCCTCGTCTGTGTAGGCCTTTAAATTGAGCGCACAATTGAATTTGTTGTTGTAAACCACTCCGTAAGATATCTTCGTGTTTTAATTATTTCATATCATTTACAGGTAGAGATGTACACTTTATTAAGCTTTGTATCGATAAAACTGTTATTTATTTTTTATGATATTAATTTAATGGTTGTGTAATGAATTTACAGTTAGTGTACTTCTTATTTATTATTTAAGAGATTTAAAACTTTTAATTCTAATGTATATGCATTAGAAATAGAAGTTTTAAATCTAATATTTATTCAAAGAATATAAAGTGACAAGTTTGTTAATGCGAAATTTAAACCAAGACCCCGTAGAAAACTTCTTTTCTTCTGTAAGGAGCCACAGGGCTAGAAATACAAACCCTACCTGCCTTCAATTTGAAAGCATTTATAAGACTAATGGTTAATAATTTATGCTCCAATCATCCAATCATCTAATCCTTGGGGGCAAATTGTGAGAAGGATGCCAATAAAATGCTGCATAATTTAGACATATTACTTATAAAAATGCCCTCAATGAATGATGAGCAAGAGCATCTAAATGAAGACCACAATGTAAATATTTTGGCAGGTAGCAGTTTGCAAGAGGAAGACAAACTCGTTACGGTTCTTGGAATATTTTATAATTAATTTGTCCAATAATAAGAGGTTGACTTTTTAATTAAAAGTAAAATTTAAGAAAGAGCAAAAGTAAAAGTTTACATTCTTTCAAGATTAATTCATATTTTTTCACAAAATTCAGACAATCTCGATATTGTGAAAAATATTTAAACATATAGGTATTTTATCGGGTGACAATGTAGAACAGAACAATATTTTTATTGTCATACATACTAGCAAATGTAACAAAAGTTATTTTTAGGCCGACAACGACAACATTGTCTGGGTACAGTACACCCGACACTCTACGGCCTACTCTACTGCTTGTCCTTCTTTTAGATCAAATCGGATCAACGGATCCATGTGATATTTAGTATGGAGCCAGTTGAGAATGCCTAATGCTAACACTAAATAACTTCTTGCGAGCACGTATTCCACGGTGTACGTATTTTTCCAACGTATTACATAGTGTGGATACGTATTTTTCCAACGTATTCCACAGTGTACGTATTTTTACAAAGCATTACACTCGTACACTTTATAGCCTTTATCACGGATGCCAAGAACAAGTTTCTGAGTTACGACGCAAATATCCGGAATCCGGGACTTCGGCGTTTGACCTGTATACATTTACAAGATGACTAATGGGATAGCCTTAAATTCTAGAAAGAACTTAAATTAAAACGAGAATACAAGTGAAAAATTTATACTTAACTTAAGCACATGTAGCAAATACATAGTATACAGACTTTAAAGCCAGCTGAAGAAAACAATGTCAAGAGATGTATAAAATAGCAAATCAACGAGCCTCTATAGCAGATTCAGTATAATATAAAATTATGTTATAGTCCTACGTACATCGGAATAATTTCATACTAAAATCAAATACGTAATTAAAAAATAAATCAAAAAAAGCAAAAGACGTTACACAACTATAAAACAGACACGGCCTAATGACTAGTCATGCAAAATGCAACTCTGCACTACTATTTTATGAAAATAGCTACTAGCTATAAATAATTACTAATATTACAGTTTCTATAGGCATACAATATTTTAAGTGTCTACGAAAATATTAGAAATATAATAAATTATTGACATTATGCATCAAAAACTCATGTAAAGGAAATTCAATTAAAACTAACGCTAAGCACAGAAATTGGTTATTTTCCTTTTCTGAAATATGATCACCATACTGTGTAACAGCTCGTCGTCCATCAGACTACAAATACTTGCGAATATCTTTTGTTTTAGCGGGAATTTCGACTCACTCTTGCTAATATTCATGATTAATTATTAATTAAATTTATATCAAATAGTAATTGGTAAATAAATAAGTACGTAAAGTAAAGTGCATTGCTAAACGACTCCACATTTGAATTTCGAATGAAAATGTGTAATACGTTTTTTAATTTATAATTCCATATTCAAATTTCTTTGTGTTCAGTAAAAATGATAAGTCTTTGTTGTTAAAAAAACGAGGGATCAGGGAGCAGCATGACGAACGCAATTTCAAAATGGTAGGGTTTCGCTTTACGTTCCAATTCAGTCAAAACATATACCTTTGCTCGACGTTTCACCATATTCATATTCCATTTGGACGGCAGTTTGACACAACCGGAGAGAAACCAGGTGCAGGGCCGACGGCCTAACGTGCTTCGAGCCACGGGGGTGTATCCCTTGGGAATTATAAAGCTGTTATAATAATCATCGGTATCCATCTGAACGATTTGTTTTGTTTGGCGCTAATAAGATTAAAAAAGAATAAGAAGACGCTGGTTCGATTTGTAAAATTCTGTCTGTTTTCGACAGATCACTGAACAAGAAAAGTTGAAGCTTTATACCAGAAATACACTATTGCAGTGTAAAGTAACAGTTGACAATTCGGCTACATAACATTACACGTTACCATGACAACATATTTTCCAGAACAGAAACCTTCTTGGGCGCATTCAGAACAATTCACTAAAGATCATCACATGCTCAAATTCATTGTGCATTACGATTCTAGAAAGGACATAACATGGACAAACATTCATTTTTATAAATAGATAATACATTCGTGTCTGTGAAGCAATGGAAATACACATACAAAATTTCAACCCAATCCATAATTTTGCCGCGCAGACTTATAATAAAGATAAACCTAAGGGGGGCGTTTGCCCCCTCCGAAACCGGTTTTTTACTATCTCAAGGCGTGACATTCGTTTTTATTACGCAGACGGTGATATAATTTACTCAATTACGTAGATAAGCTTCAATAGTAATACGCGAGCGTGAGGATGTTTGTGAATTAATTCTTCATTTGTTTTAACAGTAGTGTACGTGACAGTACTTGATGCTCGAGTGGGAGATATTTGACTATCATGGAGACAGCCATCAAACGGGGATATTACAGATATTAATTATGATAAATAGAAGTTTATGGGGATAGACTAAACCGAAATTTGGTGAGAACTTACCTTTATATATACCAAATACACAAGATTTTTTTGGATTTGCAAAATTAATTTTTCTCTTTATTTTTATTTAATACATAATACTGACAAATTATTATTGCTTTATATAAAAATACATAAAGTTTTAAATGAAATCAGTAAAATAATAAGGGTTATTTTTTTACATCTTTATGCCAATGCTAGACAGGAAGTCCTCAAACACTCATAAAGGCATGTGTCAATATTATTATTATTTTCTAAAATGGACTAAGTGGTCTACGCTACGCGAGCGAAGTCGCAGGAATCAGTAGTTCTATATAATAATGTAAATTTATTGAAATAGCACTTATCTATTTAAATAAATTTACACTTATTAAATCACACAGGCCATCGAATTAAAAAACTGTAATATAAAACAACAGTAATTCTAAACTGGTTAGACGGTTCCGCGACAAATGTTAATTGTTGGAACAAACCTCTTGAATAACAAGAAACAAGCCCGCGGTGAATCAGAAATAGTCTTTTGTTTGTCTTATTGGTGGAAAGCTTCACTTTCGTCAATTAGCTAGGTGCTGCACGCGCCACAAGTATCGCTTTGTTCGCCGGAACAAGTGAAAACTTGAAAAGCACTTAGTCATACTTACAGAGGTTTATTGTACTACCTCTTACTATTCCTGAGTTTATACCTTAGTCTACTAAATGTACGATGTAAATTCCTGTGAAATGGCAACGCTGGTATATTTAACCGCGTAACTTAACTTACACAAGCTGTTCTCCTTATGTTTTTCAATATCACTTAATTTAACAGTCAACAACGCGTGTCGTTTTTATAGCATATTGTCTAACGAATGTTAATTAGACAAGCGTTTGATTAGCATATTTTAAACGCAAACCGCTAAAGACCCTGTAAAAAAAACTTTACTAGTAAGAGGTAGGGCCACGTTGCATGCATGCATGTAGCCGAATTGGAGCGGCCCTTTCATACTACAAACCACATAATCGCGATGGTAATAGCTGACATGCCTCGTTAGTATTACTGAATACAGGCATGGCCTAATATTCTCCACTAGTGTTAGTCCATCTATGAGTTAGTCTGTTTTTATGGTTACGTAGCTAATGGAAAAAAATGGAACCTTTATATTTGTCATGTCTGTATGTCACATCCATTTTTTTCTACAAATGAGGAGGTGAAGTCTGCGGGGAATTCATGGATAATATGCAGATCTAAAACTTACTTAGATCGAATTTATTATTTTAATACATTAACTGGTGAAGCAGTGTGGAATTTAAGTGAAGCAGAGGCAAGTAAATTTAACAAATAACTGCTCATGATTACTTCTACTAATACCTATATTTCAATTATTGTAATTTGGAATAAATTAAGGTGTATTCGGGTAATTACGAATGGATTTTAGACGAGTTGGCAGGACTTTTATGTTTGCATTAACTACATAGAACTCGTGGATTTTTTGCTGCCATCGAAGGTCACATCCTTAGCTTACTTAAATTACCTAAAAAATTATTACCAAGATCTTTATTAATACCCTCTAAGTTTGGAGATACAGGGTTTTCAAAATGAGACTTTTTATTTTTTGTACAAGGGTAATTCCGAAGATGTTCGGTGAATTCCGAATGATGTCCAAAAATGAACTTTATTAAGTTTCGGCAGAAGGTACATTATGCTTTTTTGTTTAGATTTACCCTCCCAATATAATATTTCTCAATATTGGCCAAGAAGTAACTAAGACGAATGCACTCCATACTTTTATTTCGGAATTACCCGATTAGAAGTCTACGGTACTCAAACTTTTAGTGAGTCTAATACACCATCTGTCGAAACAATTGATAAGAGCTTGAAATACTAGTAAAAATAATAAGATTAGGTATATTTATATTTCCCGAATTCAATTTTTTAGCTTTGAGTGTAATCTTGTCACATTTATCTCAAGAAACATTTAATACTGTTTCACTTTAAAAATTACTTGAATTACAACTTTACTGTTCTGTCTATGTACGAGGGTGGCTGATAAGTTCGCGGCCTAGAGTATGTATTTAATGAAAGAAAAGTATAGTTTTATATTTTTATTTTTTAATATAATTGCCTTCAAGTGAAATACACTTCTCATATCGCAAATATAATGCCTTTATACCATTGAAATAATATTCTGAAAATTTCTTTTGAAAATGGCTTAAACAGCCGACTTCATCTTATTATCATCCGAAAATCTTAGTCCCCGTAAATCCTCTTTCAGCTTTGAATAATGTAAACAGTCACTGGGACTCAGATCCAGTCCAGTATATAAAATATAATATATAATGAAACATACTACTAAAATCATGATTTAAATATAAAATAATCCAATCTAACAAATATTATTTAAATGTTGAGAATCACTGACGATTTCTATGAAAAATTAAAATCGGGTAAATTCGAATTATTTTACATTCGGAATTACCCTCTTCGGTAAATTCCGAAAAAACAAAAAATGTTGAGCTAGAATGTTTTAAATCTACTCAGTAGTACACAAAAATGATACTGTATCGTTATAAAAAACAATCAGTTAGATAACTTACCAAATTTCTCATTTATGGAGGTTCGGGTAATTCCGAAAATCCAAAAAAGGGCGAAAAAAAAGTTGTTGACGAAAATTTCATGTCGCTCATGTGTACTCCTACGTAGTGCCTTGAGATGATGGACGGGGCGAAAGGATTAAATTGGCGACTAGATGAATGCTGCCAGAGCAAAAAGTATTGCTTCGTTCGGGAGAAAACAGCAATATTCGGAATATCCCGATTTTCGGAATTAGCCGAATACACCTTATAAGATTTCATGCAATATAAAATATTAAAGGTGATTATGAATTGAGGAAAACAAAACATTTGTTTACTTCAAGTTATAAATAAAAAATGTGTGTGTCACTGTGGATTTGATCAAGCTCTTCCAAGAAGGCGTGTTCTAGAGCGTCCTTTTGTATAACCAAATCGCTTGTTATGTAATAAATTATTAGAATTAAAATGAGACTGCAACTGGTTAAGAATTAACTTTTCAAATACTTTACTAAGAGCCGGTAGTATAGATATCGGTCGATAGTTAGATGGATCACTTGTACAACCGGATTTAAAAAGAGGCAATACTTGAGAGTGCTTCATTAAGTCAGGAAATACTCCATATTTTATACATTTATTGAATATTAAAGATAAATTAGGAGCAATGATGTCAATTATTGATTTTAGAACTTTATAGATACGCCCCATAAATCAGTAGTGTTCTTAATATTTAACATTTTAAAAGCCAAAATAATGTCTTGGGGCTCAATTTCTGCTGCTGAGAGCTTCCATAATAACTCTGTTTTTGAAGTCCGCTATCCACGCGGGAGAAGCTGCTGGGGAATTCCTAACAAATGAAATTAAACAAAAATTGTTAATTTGAACATATTTTTCTATGATTTTTAAGACGTACAAGTTCTTAATTGATGATATTAAATAGTAAATAAATAAATAAATTTTATTTCAGGTGTACACCGCTTATCCGAGCCCTGTACCACTGCGCGAGCCTGGTCGTCAATTAAGTCAGTTTTAGTAACAAATTTAAGACTATATCTACTGTCTTTTTGCTTTATAACCGTCTACGAAAAAATATTATGCAGTCGGCGACAGTCACTTACTTAATCCGTTGTATCTAGCGAACATGTTACAAAAAGAAGGATTAGGTGAGTAATTTAAAAAACGAAATCAGTCATGTGTCCGCTATAGCGTAACGTAACTGAAAACGGTTGCCATGTCTCTAACGTTATTAACCGGTATTGACAACGTCGGCAACGGTTATCGGATAACTATCGGCAAACAACTAACGCAACTGACGCAACGTTGCCAACTGACAACTAATAACTATTCACCGTTGCTCGTTTAGTTAATTTTTACTTCTGTAAGAGATGTATACGAGGTGGTGACTGCTATACTGTATTGTGCTGACACGACCAGGCGTCTTGTGATTTTGCCGCAATGTCACTGCTGTGCTGTATCGTTTTGTGCTTACAACCGTAAGGAAAAGAAAGGCAAAGCATGTGCATAATATTTTATCTGATGTCAATGGGTGTCGGTAGTAAAAAACGTTACGCTAGTGTTACGCTTTATTTCTGTTTCGACGCCATTTTTTAGAGATGGTAAGTCCGAAATCGTTTCTTAAAGAGTAAGCTCCAGGTATGTGACCAGTTCCTGGATGACCTGCAGTAACCGAGTCCACTGGAGCTATCTTATATATTAATAGCGGAAGCCGATTTTTGTCCTGGACTTTTTGGCCGAACCACACAACGTAAAATTATGGTTAAGGTGTCAAATTAAAGGTCTCGGCGTGATTGTGTGCCAAAAATTATTCAGATTTCTTAATTGCAAAATAGAAATAAAGTATGTACAATTTTAAATATTTGTTTTTATCATTGACAATTTTTGACAATTGACCAATTACAAAACACAAGTTGTTTTCAGAAACATTTAATGTTTGCTGTAGAACTATGGGCAACGATTCCAAGATTCTGCCACACTCAATATAGGGAATGATGAAATCGCCCTTAGTACAGTTGAAAGTTGACTTTTTTATGGAAATAACCAATTTAAATAAGTGTCACTTAATATGAAATACACGCTGAAGTGTGCAATTTGAAGATATTTGCTTCCCCTTATATACTGTTTTTTTTAATTGAAATACGTACTAATATCAATGTTATGCATATTTACTCACGCAGGACGAGTGCAAAATAGATGATAAGCTATTTCTATCAAGATATTGTGGTTAATATTGTTTTTGTAAACTATGTCAGCAGTAAACGCAAAAGATACCACTTAAAATGTCTTAAGTGCCCACTACTATGACACCTTGGTGTGTCTCAAGGGTATATAAATTCGTCCACAAAATGTTTGTGATCGAACAAATCTCTTCAGACTACCCGGTCGCATGGTACGGGGTTTGAGGACGAGTAATGTTATGAGCAAGCCATTATTGTCTCGCCCCATACCGTAAAACATTACGGAGTGTTGCCGACCTCAATATATACATAGAGCTGCTAAATCTCCCAATTTCGAAATTTTTGCAACTCAAATGTAAGTGTTTTGACAATTCCTACGAGGCAAGGTGTCGTAGGCAACATATTCTACCACTAACATCGAGAAGAGAAATTGGCGATATAGTGTTTTTATCAAAAATATGTCAAAACCTACTTGATTCTCCGTATCTCCTGTCTAAAATTTATGTTACAATCCCAAATCGCCCAACAAGACGTATTTCGTGATTGCAACAGATCAAACGCACCGACAACTTTAGGGTGCGTTTACAATGATGCCAACTTCAAAATTATGATATATTAATCTCTTCTACCTTTGAGTAGAGATGATATATGAAGCTCTGCTCAAAGCTTGCGGTAAGTTAAATAATAATTGCACAGAAGATGTAATGATTTATTGATTGTGCTTAACTTGCTAACCTTTTTTAAGTTTTTTAATTTATATTGTACGGTTTGATGACGGAAACCGTAATGGCGGATGCCCGTTTTTTATGTTCCTACCGCACCATATATGTTCCTTAGGCTCTTGGATTTTATATACAAATGTTTATATTATATATAATTTTTATGATCTCGTAAATTTTGTGTTTTCATGTAAAATATACCATTTATTAATACACACAACGTAAGACATGCTAGTTTTGTATACCTAGTACTTTCGGGGGGTCCCCTTTCGAATCCTAAAGTGGTTTCGTCGCCCGGAGACCCATAGCAATCAGATGAAGCTGTATTTGGCTTCGTTTGGCTTCCACAGCATACATTTTTGTTCGATGAATAAACTTATAAAACTAATCCTTTTTAATTTAATCTTATTTTTTGTCATTATAATTTTTCTCAGAGCCGACTATTCAACTTTATACAACTTTGACTAACCTACATCTTTCATATTTTAAGTATAGTTATAATATAATATAATAATTTATAATATCTGTTGACTTAACATATTTAAAATTTTTTTTTATAAATTTAAGGAATGTTATAAATTTACGCTTTTTATTATACAATACAATCTCCACGATAATTTACAAATTACAATGACCTTTTATAATAATTAATATAGTAACTATCTGCACACCGCGGTTTCACCCGCGTAAATTTCGATCCCGTGGAAATGTCGAGATGAAACGTATGTGGTGGCCGATTCTCAGACCTACCCGATTTGTACACAAAATTTCATGCGAATCGATCTAGCCGTTTTGGAGGAGTATGCTAACATTGTGACACGAGAATTTTGTATATATATAGAGATAATAGTTTATATAATGTCGTCCTAGCCGAATTTTGGCTGCGGCGGCGGTCTCTACACAGACGAGCCATCTGCACAGGACATAATTATTATAGTGCACAAGTGTGCTCTGACACAAGGGCGCTCTCTATTCCCTTATTCTCAGATTCGATGTGTCATCGGAGTCAGACACGAGTGAAATCAAGCGCAGGATCCACGGATTAACGTGCTCTCCGAGGCGCGGGTGCTGTAACTTCTGACGCCGGACTGTTATTAGAAATTAAAAAATCCCAATAACACTTTTTGGTCCGACCCGGGATTCGAACCCGGGACCTCATGTCTGTTAAACATACTTACCACTAGACCACGAGTCAGTCAATATACCTATTAGATATAAGGAGTAGAGAGTCGATAAAAAACAGTCAACTGCGAGTCGGACTTGCTCACGAAGGGTCCTATACCATTACTAATATATATTAAAAAAAAAAAACAAAAATCCGTCCGCTTAAAGTATATTTTAATGTGGGTACGCTGAACGCTCTGATGTTGAATTGACCTACAAAGTTGAGTTCAAAATATGTCCAAGTGTTATTTTTGTGTGGAACTCACGAATCTAACGACACCACATACGCTCAAAGTCCATCAAGCAGTTCAGGATGTAGCAATAATTTTCCAAATACAAAACATCCTGTAAAAAACAAGTCTTGACTAGTTTTTTACTTGATGTTTTTTGTTAAAAATAGACACATCTTTAGCAGTGTTTTAGAGGATATTTTTTTATAAAAAATAGACAAGTCTTGACTATCTTTTTACAGAATGTTCTTTGGTAAGAAATAGACAAGCCTTGACTAGTTTTTTATAGACAAGTCTTTACAAGACAGAGTAACTTTTATCAGAACCTTTTTGAATCGATTACAAAGCAATATATAATTAATTTGTTTCATAGTAATACCGGTGTAAAGTGACAACTGTGCTGTCTCGTTTCGTGCGGTGTGTAAGTAGCCGGTGGCTCATGAAGGTGGGAGGAGAAAGGAGGGCAGCGCATCTATGTAGCCTCTATGTGGATGTCTATAGGCGTAGTAGTAGTATTTTTTTTAAGTTCGTTATTTAGTTTAAAATAGCATTAAAATAAATAAAAAAGCGGCGTAAAGTGACAGTTGTGCTGTCGCGTTTCGTGCGGTGTGTAAGTAGCCGGTGGCCCATGGAGGTGGGAGGAGAAAGGAGGGCAGCGCATCTGTATAGCCTCTATGCGGATGTTTGTGGGCGTCGGTACTCATGAAAATGGCTCGTGTGCTCGTTTGCCCCCCTATAGCATAAAAAAAATATCAGACCTTTATTATTAGTGTCTTCTTAGATATTGTTTTTTATCATTCTTTATAATTCGTTATTACTTATTATTTATTGTTCAGCTTTTGTGATATCTTTCGGATCCCACTTCATCTTTTGTACAACATCTATTGATTCATTCACTTTCTTTTTTCTCTTCAGAATTATCTTAGTTCTTAGCTCCCTTTTCATTATTATAGTTTGTTATAGTCCAGCAATATATTGCCAAGCTCATTTCCATATTTCCACTAATTCGATTGAGCCCTAAAGGTTATTTGTCATAACGTTAAAAATTTGATTTCAGAAGAAAGGACTAACCACGCTTAGTTTTGTGAACCTATGTTCATGTCGATAGCTATTAGTCGATAACTTCAATAGTTAGGTTGGCTTTGTTCTCAGAACTCAGGGTTATCAGATATTCTAGGTCTTCCATTGTATTAGCATGGCTGCAACTATGTACTCACAAGATCATTGGGGAACCAGCTGCCACCTCCTGCCTCTAGAGGCCTAAAC
>LUGF01017319.1:0-16833 GCA_001625245.1 Calycopis cecrops | reverse complement strand
GCATCCTCTATGGGAACGTCTACGTCGGTAGTGATGAAAATGTCTCCGACCCTCGTTTGCCCCCTTATGCGAAAAAAAAATACGTGTGCGCCGAGCCTTATATCATCGCATTCGATAATGAGAGTCTTGCAGTACAGGGCCAATACGCCTGGGTCGGTCCTGATGGCGTGCTATACACCATCACCTATGTAGCTGATGAGAACGGCTTCCAACCTCAAATCCAGCAGGGACCTGGTGGTGCCATACCTGCGGCTGTGGTATAAATAAACTTCAAGACTTACACGTCAGTAACGATACACTTTAATAAAATTGAAATTTTATTTATTTTATCATCGCTATATGAACTAAATTAATTTGTGGATAAGATCGGGCTTTGGCCCACCACTAGCTCCCACCGCTGCTACTCCTATGTCGCCAGGATCGACGTTAATTTATGGATAAATAAGAATGCAAATAATTAATAATTGTTGTTTGTTGTAGGAGCGCACCGGCAGTACCGAATCTTCGCCATTTTGTACCGATGGGCCGGTGCACGGTAGAGATTTAGGGGGAATGTCTACTACAGACACTTGATCTAACGGTTTCACGGTACCCTCAAGTTTATACTGCGGGTTCGTATCGTAGACCTCGTCATTACTATCTTTCTGTAAAATATCCTCGCTCGGATCAAATACATTTTCAATTTTACTTTTCTCGTTAAGAAGCGTAACTTCGTTGGCAGCTCCTTCAATTCTGTTTAAAGTATTATAAACACAAGTTACGTCGTCCAGCGCTGACTTGAGTGGTTCGCTGTTTGTTTCGTTGCGAAGATTCTGAATCCAACTTAGCCGACAATCGCAGCTAAGCTTGTTACCTGTTGAAAAGAATAAAGTGATATTTATTTTTCATCTGTGGATAAAAATAAAATTGAAGTGTCTGGAAGTGAGTAAAAAATAACTAAGTTTAGTGCAGTGTTATTTTTAGAACAATAATAGCTTAACAATATCGGTAGTGTTAAGACTTAAGACTGTGAGAGAATCTACTGCACAGATTCCCAAACTTTTTCGTCTAACGCCCACTTTGAAAATCAGTTACTTCGTATCGCCCCCTTATTAGTTATTACACCTTGATATTCAAAGACAATTATGTCGTTTCTGGCCCCTTACCGCCCCCCTCTGAGCATCTAGTGCCCACAAGGGGGCGTTATCGCCCACTTTGGGAAAGACTGATCTACTGCAAGCAACAGTCATCTATTGCCCTCTTGGGACACAGGTCCCAAAATGTTTTATCAATCCTAATATGTATCTTCGTGAATGTTATATGGCTTATATATTAATATGAACATTTATGGAGCTATTTGCATGACGGTTATATAATATAAATGGTACTGATATATATATATATACAGCAACGAATAACATAACCATTAAATATAGCACGGTACCGATAAAACCTGGATTTAGTACACATTTGATAACTGACATTTGAACACTGAATAAGGGACATTTGTGAATTATGCACACAAGTTTTACAATGTTTTGACCCAGTCTTTTGTAAGACCTTCCCCTACCTGGCGTCAGGTGTGGCGGTAGACTCTACGCTAACAGGCTGAAGGCCCAGAGCTATGAGCATTGTCTGCATAATCTCATTCATGGGTTCATCTTATGGGTAAAACTATAGGTATTTTTTTTGGGAGAGGTCTATGTCCAGCAGCGGACGTGCTCAGGGTGATGATTGTGATGAATTATATATATTGACATCCTCGTCATTTTTTTGACTATTCCAATAGTCAAAGCAGATAAATTCAAAACTTTTCAGTGTCAAGGCGTAAATTGACTTATGTCGCAACTTTTTTTAAAAAAAAGAAATTTGGAGCTATTGTCTTCGTCCGTAGGGTTGTAATTTGCTGAGCACTAATTTAAGATTTTTGGAAATCATTGAAGCAAACGACAATCCGCTCTCCGGCGCTAACGTTACGTGCTCGGCACCGCTCCGGGGAAGAGAGCGGTGGCTCGCATTCGATACGTCGTGACAATTTCAGCAATCGGCTTACAAATTTACACAAGTAGAGTGTAGTCTTCGTCGAATACAAAAATAAGCTTTTAATGTTTATCAACTATCCGATATCTTATAACACTAACGACAAAAAACGGCACGACCGCTTTCGGGCGTTCGGCTCCACTCCGCGGACAGGCATAACGCGACAAAGTAAACACCATGATTCTCACAGGAAGTTAGTCACAATTGTCATTTTACAATGGGTTTGTTTCAAAAACAAATTATTTAAACACAAATAGTACAAATTAATAAAATGACAGTAGAAAATGTTAAATTAAAAAGTTAATAATTTTTAAGTGTGAATTTGTAATTAATTTCGTTTGCGACCATTTTAGAGCAGTTTAAAAAAAATTACAGACAAATAATTACTATACAATAATCAAAACTTTAAATGCATGATTGTAAAGAATATGCTCTAGTTTATAGGTGAGCTATTATTATATTAAATTAAATAAGGTATATCGTCGAAATATACATATAAAATATAAAATATTTGACTAAATTTCGACATACGACAAATTAGTATTTTCTGGTGTCATGTCGTAGGTAACAAGTTGTCAAATTGATGAAAAGCGGAAAACCCAAAACCTTTAACTTTAGAACTCTACTCTCTACCCTCATTGAGCATGGCTCTACAAATACTTGGCTGATTCCCAATCAGATCGATCTAGATCACCAGTTCCCAAACTTTTTCGTCCAACGCCCACTTTGAAAATTGGTTACTTCGTATCGCCCCTTATTAGTTATTACACCTTAAAATAAAATTACTTAATTACCTACTAACCTGATATTTTTTATTTTCAATTTAATTTCTTTTTCTCGGGGTATATTTAATTCTTTTTTTAAATTTAAAAACACTTTGTTTTTGTTTGTTTATTTTTATAAAATGGCGACTTCATGTTTCATAAACATTCGTTTTAGAACGCGTTTATCCCCTTCATTCCATCGTGTCGTATTGCACCTTTTTCACCTTCAAGTAACGCCAGATGGCGTATCCGAGCAGGGTGCCGGCGGTAGCGATGGCCAGCGCGGCGCCGACAGCGACCGGGGTAGCCTCGGATCTGACTCGGGCAGAGTCGGAGCGGAAATGTTTATTTCAAAGTGATTTTAGTTATACCTCCGAGTGCTTCCGGGTAACGATTTCTATTGTAACGTATGACAAAAACTGTTATTTAATAAGTATTTAACGAAATCAGTGCTACTTTTTGCTACTTTTTGCAAAACTTGTGAAACTTTAGCTAAAAGTATGAACTACGTTGTATATCCTACATGAACATCATTCCGAAAAATCTAGCAGATTAAACTGCCTTTTTTTTATTTTATAATGATAGAAGAGAATGTTTCCTACAATTTAATACTACACTTCTTTGCTCCCAGTGAGATAGTTTAGAAGTTACAATTTTTTTATAAGACCCTTTTTATTGCTTATCTACGGGGCAGTTGAAAAAAATGCAAAAGTGTGTACCAAAGTAATTTGGCCCGCTGCGCACCGGTGCATGTAATTTTCAATATAAATTATTGTCCTCATTTCATACAAGCGATGCCTTTAGTAGGCCATAAATATTTATGCTGCGATTTGTATATAAATTTGTTTTTGCTCTTGATCGATGCTGCTTGTTTGCCATGCCCAGTTGCAGGGGGAGGTACAACCATGCAGGAAAATCTAATAACAAATAGAAGATCTTATTCCACCGATAAGTTTTTAAATTTACGTATGTATTGTTAAGAAAATACGAATATTAATTTCACAATTTAATAGTGATGGCGGAGGGAGCTCGCTTGGCTAATTAATCGACTTGAAAAGAATAGTACTTTTTTATAATATAGGGGGCAAGAAGCAGTCGGGTCTCCGAGATTAAGGTGATTTCCGACACCCACAGACATCTGCAGCACCAGGAGTTTTGCAATTTCGTTGCTGGACTTTAAGATGAGAATAGGCTCTTGTCTTGAAGATCCCTAAAGCATATCTGTCCGAAAAATGTTTAACATGTTTCTGAATACCTATCAAATAAGAATTACTTATATGGTATATTGGTTAGTTTTTAAAAATGAATATACACTGAAGTTTGGTTTACCAAGAACAGATACCTGTGCAACATGTGATACATTGAGATTAAAGATAAAATTGGCTGCTCTAGATGAGACAAAAACTTTATTGCTACTGTAGTATGACTGCATTTAATGCTACACGTGTACATCTCAAAACATAAAATTCTCTAGGCTCATCTCCACATCTACTGCATCTTTTATGGAATTTCACAGGAAACGTAACTATGTTCAACTTCAATCTCGTTTCTCATTGCTAATGCCGTTATGGTTGTCGTTGTTGTTGTTGTTGTTGTTTATTAATTATTTAATATAAGTGGAAATTGCCAGTTGTAAAAAATTATATGCATTGCATTTTATCGATTAAATCGTTTTAAACGTATTTCATGAAGGCATAAAATAAATTGGCAAACTTTACGACGTACACGCTGAACAAATTAAAAAATGTATTTTAAATTAAGAACCATTATATCTTTTCTTAAATTCTTCTTATATTCTTCCTTATTTATAAAGTATTAGGTCTATAATCTTAGTGAATATGTAGGTGATGTAGAGAGTCTAGTAACTATTTATTTAAGTATATTATAATCCGTAAATTTTAAATTCTCTGTTTATTTTATTTTATTTAAAATTGAAAAAGGTAATAGTATAGTTCGAAAATTTAAGTTCTTTTGTCAAAACCAGCAAATATGTGTGTAACGCAGAATAAGATTGTGGGTGAAGTAGTTTTGAATAAATCTAGCCTGAATTTGATCTAAATGTTAAATAATTTTAACGATGGTTGCAAAACAAAAACATTAACATGTATTCGGCATTTACATTGACAATGAAATTAACATAACCTCAAATAATGCGGCCATACTGCTTAACCGATTTTCTTGAAGTTTGGCACACACATAGAGAGTGACTTAGATTAACAGGATAGTTATCTCGAAAAAATGCTACTATGGGATGCCTTGGTATGATTTTCTATTTTCAACGGGATCCAAATTTAGGCGGATGAAACCGCGGGGCGCAGCTAGTATTATCTAAATATTAAATACATACGCCCTAAAAATGTATGACATCGTTATACTTATTATCTTATACCAAGTTTCTACGGTAATTAATACATACATTTAAATAATATCTCATTCGGATAAATAAATTATTTCTTAAGTAGGGCAATACATTATATAAGTAGGAAACATGAGATCTCATTGTCTAATCTATCTTCTGTCTCAATTATTCGCTCCTTTGAATGGGCTATTTTCCTGTATTAAAAATATAAGCTTATTGAATGTAATCTTTAATTAATATTATTTATGAAGTCATTATGTAGTGAAACCGTCAATGTGTGCGTGTAAAGGGATACCAACAGCATAAAAGAATACCCTTAATTTTGCTACTAAATCAGGAGGAACTAACAGCAAGCAATAAAATAGGAATATACATAATTATGAATATATAATCTATATAGATTTTTTTAAAGAATGTATGCTAATTATTATTAGAATAAAATAATTTTATAGTAATTTTTCATTATTTATTAAATTTTCACTGCTTCTTATGTAATTGTAATTATCATTCGATTTTTTATTATAATAATTATAAAATTTCTTATTAAAATTAGTGGTCGTACTTAATTTGCGATGTCACGCGTGCCATGGCAATCGACACAGATTTGTACCATTTTGTTTTTTTGCCATAAAAACAATGTGATTCTACCGATGGCTATGAAAATTATGTTATTCGATTCGGTATTTAGTGTAGTTTGACTATGAAAGACTGTTTTGCATTAAGTATAACTATTTTTTTTGTTACATCAAATAATCTTAGAAAAGTCAGAAATGCCGTCTCGTCACTACGTTGGTGATATACGCACCTGCTAGGACGCCGTAGTGTCACTACGTTGGTGATATACGCACCTGCTAGGACGCCGTAGTGTCACTACGTTGGTGATATACGCACCTGCTAGGACGCCGTAGTGTCGAGAAACTTATTTTCTACCTCGATTTACATAATATCCATTTCCTCGTTTTGGACTGATTACAATTATGCGGCATGTCCGCCATATTTACCCACAGCGTCAGATTCATTATCAGACAAATTGTGTGATAATGAATCACTAAGTGAATTGTGATTTATTATCACTGGTAAAATTTTCCAATATTATGTATGGATTTTTTTATTAAAAACATTTGCTTCGAATAACATAATTGTGACAACTCGAACACCTCTACATTACTTATTTGTGGTATAACTTTCCTACAAACCTTAAATTTTTCTTCAAAAATATACAATATATATATACGAAAACCACATAAGTTTAACTGAAAAGTGCAAAAATTGTGCGGGAAGATTGAATTAGGTGAAACGCACGCCATTGGTTGGCATGAATTGTGACGTCAAATATCATAATAATCTCATTGTCAAAGAGTATTGGAGCATTGCCATTGGTGGTTGTTATGATGCGTGACGTCACGCCAGCGCGGCAAAATGGCGATCGTTTAAAAAGCTGTTATCGGCCTACTAATTTGGGAATTAAAGACGCCAGTTCGTATAGTCTTCTCCTTCTGTACATGAACACAGCGATCGATGCAGCTAGGGCCGCTGATACTAACAGTAAAAACATGTCGTCGCTGGAACAAAACAAACATGTTGTGTTTTTGTTGTCGATTATGTTAGTTGTTTTTATTATTTGTTTTATTTTATTTTATTTTTTCAATAAGATTGACTTAAACGGAATATCTAAAGCGCCTAAAATGCGCGGCGACAAATTCGATTCTCAAAGCGGTTTATTATTTCATACAATACGTATATATTTAATATAATATATATTTCAATATAATATTAGATTATGTATAATAATAACAACACCATTTTTGAAGTCCGAAGTCCACGCGGGCGAAGCCGCGTGCGGAAGCTAGTTTATTATAATTATAGTCAGTGACACATCGGAAACCATACAATAGCATGTGAAATGGAAAAATAATAAATGTTAGTGGACCTGCGAAAATCGATATTCGATCTAAGTGAAACTTTTTTGTAATTAAAAACTAAATATCATCTGACATGTTATGACATTGTAACTAAGATAGAAAAAACCTGTATATACGTACCTACCGGTAATATTGTAATGTTGTCGATAACATTGCAATATTACCGTTACGATAACATTTGCAGTGTTATCGATAACATGACAATATTACCGGTACCGATCCGTACAGGTTTTGTCGATACCGGTAACCTGTTCCTCTATGTAAGCACCCTTAGACAAGTGATCACAGGCGCCTGTGTGCACCTACAACACCACAGGTTTAGTAAGAGGTAGTGCCACGCTGCATGCTTGCATGCAGCCGAATTGGGCCGGCACGACCGGGGAGGTACTATTCATTTTAATAGTTTTCCAATCTCACTTCAAACCGCTGTGATTTCCGGTTCTCTTTACTGCTCCCAGTTTGTTTGCTTATCTATTTTTTTTAGAGTTGTTAAACCGATTACTAAGACTCTTCTGTCCGTCTACTTGTGCGTCCGTCTGTCTGCCACCAGGCTATATCTCCAAGCCCCAATTCCTTTGAATTACTTTACTACTACGTAAATTTTCACAGATGATGTATTTCTAGAAGACTCAGTCGGTATTTTCGTTCATGTTTGCCATTTTTATCTTTTCCAATCCTCAACAAACTTTAACGAAGCTGTCTTCGTCGAAGTTTCTAGAAGATATTTACTCAGTATGCATTACATGCTTATGCCATTTCCATCTGAACAAAGTGATAGCGCGAGGTAATTCGAATGCTAACGCCATCTAGTAACTCAATATTGAGTTGCCAGATGCGTCATGCGCAATCTGAACTGGGTTGCGCAACACTGCCCTAGGGACGTTGCGTCATACGTAGATAGCTAACTGACCTTTACACGATCGATTCATGTCTCCAATCCTCCAGTTTACAAGCGATAAGTACGTTACAATTATTTTTAAAACAGTCACCAGTACTGATAATTTAAATTAAGAATTCAAACGTGTGTCAACATCTTGTTCTGATTCAGCTGCATTTAAGAATGCAGTGTGGCACTACCTCTTGCTGGAATTCACATCCAAGACTTCATATCGCAAGCCACTAACACATCCAATTGCGCAAGCGGATTTTTTTTATGATATAGGAGGGCAAAGCCGGAGAAAATAGCAAATAGCAGTCCACAATTAAATGGGAATGTAAATAAATAAATAAAGCTTTTATTTTGCAAACCACACACACATTGACAGTTGTCTATAAAAGAAAACAATAGTTCCATTTTAAATGATGTAGACCTTGCAAAATTAGTCCCAAGCTTGGCATTTGCTGGCAGAATAATGACTAGAACTCGAAGAGAATGAGCAAGTAAAGTTTTCGTATTGTACACCACTGTATATTCAAAACCGGTTCCGATAAGCTACGTACTGTATTTGATGGCAGTTGTAAAAGTTCAAATGGCATTAGTTTAAATGATTGTTTACACACTGGGCCCGCACTTCAACAAGATATCGTTGACATTATAATGTCGTTTAGGACACATCCCATAGTAATCAGTACTCTATGATTAACTATTACAAGTGGTCGATCCGAGTATAAAATTGGACTTGGATTGGGGATTGGAAATTCGGTGATAATATTGGATATTTTAGTGTGCAAATCAGTATTTTTGTTATACGGCGAGTAATTTTGTTTTAGAATGCTTATATCTGTGGTTTTAACAAGATTTTCGTAGTAAAATTAGATAAATAAAGTCGCTAACTCTGATATATTTTAGACATTTTATTATACTACACATTTAGTTATACAATTATTTAATTTGATAAACAGTAATTTATTTGATATGCTAGTTTGATTTGTATGGTATTAATATAACAGGATCTTTAAATTACATTTTCATCAACTTCTAGATATCCAACACCGTTTAAGATTTTGCACACATGTGGAAAATGGATGATAATACAATTTACCTATTTTGAATGTACCTACCCATATTCGAACAAATAAAAATTTCTTCCTTTCTTTCTTTCTTATGTTAGTTACATAAGAAAGAAAGAAAGAAAGAAAGAAATTTACTACCTAGTAAAACTGCGATGGTTTTACTTAAATTTTTTAAAATATTTTTTTTATTTTTTATTATTTTATACACAAAACACATGATCAGAACAGAATTATAGGGTAACAATGTGAAATTTACTGTCAACTGACTGTCAACTGTCAGGTGTCAACTGTCCACTATTCAGGATCATAGATAAAACTGTTTATACTTCTAGAATTTGAAGATCGAACTCAAGACACATTAAGCCCACTATATTTACAACATCGCGTCAAGCAATGTCAAGTTTAATTGCAATTTAAAAGTTACAGTAAAATAAAACGGAATATTTAGACAACACTGGTGGAGTTAACGGGTTCGCGTCTTAACTGAACGATTACGAGGGGCCGTTAAACCACCCTCGCTGGTGCACCCCGAGTTAGCCATTGTAAGGTTCATACAATGAAAATAAGTTGCGAGCGAAAATTTGTCAAGCCATTTCCACAATACGCCATTGTGGTGGTGTAACGTTTTTATAAGGCATTATAATTTTTCCGTACGAGTATTTTAGTTTAAGCCGTGTAAAAAAATACCTGTCCTAGTAAATCTCTAGTTTGTTAAGGCTGTAACGGTGGAAATTTTCACAATATCATCTGTCCTGTTTCATCTATAGTATATTAGGAATGTCGAAATGGTAATCAAATATCGATATATCAATATTTTAAAACATATCAATATCGGTAGCTATATTTTTATTTAAAAATATCCTATCTATAAAAAATATTGTATTCTCTCGAATGCCAAAAGGTTACCTGGAAGATATTGCTACCTTAGCAATAAGGTCGCCTTTTGTGTACATAATCTGAACTAAGCATACCTTATAAGATTGTCTGTAATATTTGTGTACACAATAAAGAATAATTCATTCATTCATTCATTCACCTTAATTCATGTACCTTAAAAGATATTAAACATTATTATTTATGGATTAATTATTTTTTTAATAAATAGCATTTTAGAGCAACCCGTACTTAAAGAAGTTTCACGCCGAGGTCAGATTGTAACGTCGCGTAAATTCATTCACTACGTTTCTCGTTTTGCGCCCCCTCCCCGCGTTACAGCCTGCAGGCGCGGTTGTCAGCTCTCTCACGTAAATTTCATTAAGCTAAAATCATGCTAAATTGAGCGGGTATTGCAGAATAATATCTCAGCATCTGACTTTACTACATAGTATAAAACAAAGTCGCTTTCCGCCGTCTGTGTGTCTGTATGCTTAGATCTTTCAAATTACGCAACCGACTTTGATGGGGACTTTTTTAAAAGATAGAGTGATTCAAGAGGAAGGTTTATATGTGAAAATACTTAACTAATCGATATAAAGAATTATCGAGTCGCTATAATTATTTTAATGCAAGTGCGATTTTATCAGCGAACCTGGTACTAGTGGTACACCGTACAGTATAATTAATAATTATCACTATAATGTTTGCTTTGCGAGTAGTCTTAGTAATGGGTGATGGGTATTACCTAAAGAGTAATAAAATAAAGTAGTCATAGGAAGAGGTTAGTAAAAGTAGTAGTAAAACTTATAAACATTTTATTTATACTAGTGGACCCGCGAAGATCGATATTGGATCTAAGTGAAACTTTTTTGTAATTGAAAAAGTGCACGAATACGTGATCAAAATCAAACAGATTTGGTACAAATGTAAGTTTAGAATGCAACACGTCCGAACGTCATTTGATTGGCGCGCTATATTCCAATAAATATTTATTTTTGACACAATAATTGTGACACACTTTTTATTGTAGAACAGAAATGTTGGGAAGATTAAGCCAAACTGAGTCACCTTATGCTACACGATCTGAAGTTAAATCTAGCTTGTCTGATACCAATTACAGTATTAATAACGAATTGTCAGACATTACACCACACAAAAGACCCGCGTCGGCAGAGTGTACTTATGTTACGAAAAAATCAGGACAAAGGGTCTTGTGATACATATAGTGAAGAGTTAATAATTTTATTGACTAAGTGCGTAACTAAGAAGTGTGTAGCTACGAAATAAAAATAATAAACATTATTTAGTGTATAGTTGAAAGTATTTAAACTAGAATCTAGACTTTAAAATACAATATATTCCACAAAACTTTAAAGAATTGATAAATTCAAAACAAATCTTGTGACTTGTACTAACTTGGATCAAAATTAAAAATGAAATTCCACCACACCTGACCTGTTAATTCGAGCTAAACGTTCGCTTTTGTGTGCGTTTTTTATATTTTTAATAGATTGTTAGATGAAATCCGCAAAATATTAAACTTTGTATTTTCCTGTTCTTGTAGTTTATAAAAACGCACAATGACCAATAAGAGCCTTTGGCAACAACCGACGCACTAACATACCATATAGGTACTATATAATAAATACTATATCGTTTATTCTTATCAATGAAAGGCCAAGTTCACAAACACGCGAGATATTCCAACGATTATATCGTTTCTAATAAACCAAGATTGGAATCATGACAGCCGGCGTACTCCCGCCATTTTGACGTCGACATTTACGCACACCTGCGTCACTGTGGTAAAAACGCAACACGAAAAATCCCCAACGCTCGCATTTTATTTTAAATAGATAAACAAATAAGGAAATTAAATAGTTACGTTTAAATAGGAAAATTATGGGCCTGTCTTTCAGGTTATCATCAAAATGTCAATTAGTTATTCGATACTTCAATTTTAACTACCGAATAAAAGGTTCAAATTAACTTGCTGCTTGTAACCAGTACGTTAGTTATTTGTGGCACAGTGTAGGCGGCATAGTTTCATGTAATGTTTAATAACTTTGCCTAAATTGTGTTATAATTGTGCTAATAATTGATTAAAAGGTCATTTATATTAATTATTTACCGCGTAAAATAAAATCCAGTGTGAAAATATCAAAATCGCAAGACTCTTTATATCCAGGGAGACTTGGGCCCTAAGGGCGAGAAAGGCGACGCTTGCCGTGGCGACGGGTCGCCACGCTATACTAACCTTTAGCCTGTGAGCTGTCAAAATTCAAAATGGCGTCTACAGTGAATGCTCTGAGAGCCACTTGCACTGTTAGGGTTTTGAGCACTATAGATGTATAGAAAAAACTGTTTTTCTATTAACCTAATTGAAAGTTTGTATAAATTTGATGAGATATTAAAACTTAAATATATTTCTGATGTAATTCTTTACATTAAACTTGATTTTGTAAAGGATTGAAACTGTACTATGAGAAATTATACAGGTTACCCTAAACTTTCATTTATTTTTGTGAATTAAAGAAAATAAAACGACTGCTGGATATAAATATTGTGTTTTATTTATACAATTTAACATAAATAATAAAATCAAAACCAAAGAACACATGTTCTAATACGTCAATTAGTTTCCGATGTAGGGATGAAAAATGTTACCTAATTTTGTTGCATTGCTGTCCAATTTCTCTGTCAAAAATAAAAAATACTACGTAGTAAAAATAATTTCGGTACGTCAATTAGTTTCCGATGTAGTGATGAAAAATATTAAGCAATGAAGAATGTTACCTAATTTTGTTGCATTGCTGTCCTTTTTCCATTCCTCTGTCAAAAATAAAAAATACTAGAACAAGCAGGGTTTCGTTCAGGTTTCAGCACAACCGACCACCTACAGGCACTAGAACAAACTATGGAGAAGCACAAAGAATTCAACAAACCTCTTTATCTAGCTTTTATCGACTACAGCAAGGCTTTCGACACAATAAGTCACAATTCAATCTCGGAAGCACTGAAATTCTCCTATGTCACTACAATTACAATACGTATTACTATCACTACTCATTCATAATACCACACCAAATCCAATTCGCTAATCAGCACAGAGCGGCCATTCACAATATTGTATTCGGGCGCATGGCGCAATTACAGTGTGTGTGTGACCATGAGTCGTCGATTACGAATTCTCAAACGTGATGGTCTTGGCTGTTGCCAATCGAAATGAAATTACGAATATAAGTAGTGGATCGTGGATACCTAAAAAATACCTACTATTAGGAAATATACTGCTATAGGTTTCTTATAGAATAGAAAAGTAAATTGATTTCATTAAACTCGGCAAAAAAAATATTTTTGTAACTTAAAAATTGCCAAAATAAAACATAATTTTTCTCATGATAATAAATGTGGAGAAAATGTGTTATCATGGTAACGTGTAATGTGGTCGAATTGTCAATCTGTTATTTTGCCCTACATAGTGTATTTCAAGTCGAGATACCGACGCGGACGGCTGCATTATACTTATATATTGATAAATTATAGCCTTTATGTTACCGAGGACTAATACCTATTAAACAAAAAAATTTCATCAAAATACGTCCAGTAGTTTTTGCGTGTAGCCTGACCACATGATCAGCGGCCAATATTATGTTATTCTGAGCATAGCACTAGCCAAAGTTACTGACCTTATTCCATCAAAAAAAAGTTTATTATTGTTATATGATATAATATGATTTTTTTTTTTTATCCCTCAGTATAGTTTAGTAAATGAAAAAATCAAAACGTTTTATATCAGTAAGTTAATAATTACCTGGTGCGCGGAAAGTTTTAATTGAATCTGGAACGTAATACTCTGACTGCAACTTTAGGCCAACTTTATGTTGCACATTTCTCTGTGGGTATATGAATAATCGATGCAAGTTTACGCGGTACGAGAGAATAAACTAGCATCGATTTTTTGGATCAAAATAATTAATTAACTGTTTCACGACCGTCGTGGTCATTTCTGAACAAAGTCTGTACACTTCTTCACTTATCCGTGCGAGCCGACTTGGTCTTATGAAAATTAAAAAATAATTCTTCATAAAGAGTATGTCTTAAGAATGCTAACTAACCACACCTTAGTATTGTAGGTATATAAAATATCACTGCGCCAGCCTGGTCGTCAAATGTAACATTTGTAGCAATCTTTGGTAATACCTATTTAATAAAGGAAAAACGTTTTATGGATTCAAAGTAATTTTTCATAAATGTTTAAGGCCAATTTTCCTCCATAATGAAGGAAAACTCTAAATCTGTGATAATACAAATTTCACGATTTTGTGCAACATGCTCCGCTTATCCGAGCCCTGTACTAGCGCAACGTTACCATCACCGTGTCTGAGGCGCTTCAGTTGATATATATGATATATAGGCTGACAGTGAACAAAGGTTATATTTTTTTAGCTATCAATTTAACATAGGTACGTAGTAATAATATTGGCAACGCACTTGGCGCCATATCATAAATATTAAATATCCAATGTTTCCATAACATCGGACACAACTCGCTCGGTAGTCGCACGTCGGCATTCGGCAACACATTCAAATTGCCTTCGGTGCTAAAACGTAATGGCATTTGCGGTGACAATGGCGGCCGTTGCCTTGGCGTTATTTGGTGGCCTGCGTCAATATGTCTCCAGTATCTTTAGATAAAATCAACAGAATTTTGTATAGCATAGGAGGGAAATGAGTTTCGTATTATATTCCTTGAACTTGAATACTGTGTACATTTATTTTTGTCTTACAATTATATCCATTTTTTGGTGAGTTGACTGACTATTGTAACACAAAAATTACACTACCGATGCAAAACATGACAATGGAATAGTTATAACCGAAACCTTTCATTGTGTTGAAATATTTGAAAGTTATTTTAAACCCTTAAGGGTCTAAAAACAAAAAGGTTTAACTCATTCGAAAGCATGCAGAGGACCAAACACGTTTTATAGAAATAGTAGATGTGATACCTCGGGTCAAATTTTATGAGCTCTGATAGTGGTCATGTTGAAGTGAGGAAAAAAATCCATTAAAATAATTGATATTTTAAAAGTGTTCCATGCGTTTAGTACAGACACCCTTTTAAATGATATAAAAAGCAGTAATATAAGTGTTGGTAGGCTGTTAGTGTTTCTCGTTATGCTTTTAGTTCGGTAAGTTATGATAATGTCCGGCCACCTCCGTACCGGGTCTGCGCTGTCGTGTAATTGATACTTACGACTCTGAATTTAGGGTTTGAAGGGCGAAACTTCTCCTTTAAATGATCCTTTTAATGTTCAATATAATTTTATGTCAGTTTTATATGGAACCTCAGTGTTATGTTCGATAATATTTCCATGGAAAAATTTTGGAATTTGTAATTAAACTCTTATTTGTATTAAAATTTTTCTTTTATACAAGTAGAAGAGAAAAATAAATACTGTCCTGGTATAAAATATATCAAGGTTTTTAAATCAGATATATTCCAAGCCCAAAACTATAGGTACAACATTTGAACATAATCCATTTCTCATTATTGTGTTTAATAAATGTAATCTTGTAGAAGCCAAATGATTACATAACAGTTTCCGGTATTCACGCCAGAATGCATGAGAAATAAATACAGTGAAAAGTAATAAAAATAAACGTAATAATATTATATATTTTATTCTAGATACCATGTTTTGAAAGGAACAAGTAAAATATAATCGAATTCTGAGTTAACCACAATGAGTTTCTAGCTCAATGTTTTCAAATACCACTGCAATGTATATTAAATGTCATGTTTAATTAGATTTTGCGAGTTTTAAAAATTATCAAGTACATAAATTTATTAACGTTACTATAAATTTGAAGATATAAATACGATTTTAAGAAATTAAGCTTTGTCATAATAACAAATGATATATTTTCACGTGTTACATTATTTTAAGCACTCCATATTTGTACATATGTCGACATAAGGTCAGATTATCTCAACGTGAGAAAAAACAAGAAAATACGCGCCCCGTGCCGATCGGTTTTCACGAATGGGCGTAGACTGGATACTCTCCTTGCTATTGCAATAATTGCAATTTAATAATCGAAGAGACAACACTGACGTAGCTGAAGGCACTGAATCCCTGCCAATACATAATTTACAAATAAGGAATAACATAAAATACTTCAACGGAAAAATCAACGCTTTTCTTGTGATAGATATAACGATGTGAAACCGCGGGGCACTTCTAGTTAACGCTCATTCGACAACATCCTGTAGCACCCATATTACGTTACCAATATCATTAAAGTGTACTTACCTATTTGCAGTTGCGTAACACTAAGAGTATTTAGGTACAAAACTTCAGGTTATTTAAATGGCACTTGTCTTTATATTGAGCTTATGTTGAAGGTGAGGTTGAGATAGTATTTAAATCATTAACTAAATACAGATAATTTATATTTACATTAGACTTTCAACTATAACATTACTATCTGGGTAATTTATTAACATAAAACCTTATAATCTGAACCTGAACACCCAAAAATGTTAAACATGTAGGTAAGTAGTACAGTCAGAGTACCGAGAACAGTTATTACATATAATAGTAATTTTAATTTATGAACTTCATAAATTTTATTATGAAAAAGGACCTAATTTATTCGTCCACAAAACACAAACTACAAAAGTCTAACTTCTCGGATGTTGATGGGCCTCGGTGATGGTCACCAAATAGCTGCGATTGCCCGTTTTCCCTTTCTACACTAATGTTATAGAGCTGAAGAGTTTATATACTTACTTACTTTTTTACTTTTTTTTTTTTTTACGGAAAAAGTTTTATCGGAATTAAATAAAAAATATAATTAATAATTCCTATTCAAAAAAAAAATATTCTGGTCTCACAATATTAGCTAACATATTCCTCCGAAACGGCTTTTT